>ML802216.1:140534-154184 GCA_009831015.1 Picea engelmannii | reverse complement strand
TTGAAGAGGAGACATGTTTTAAACTTTAGTAAGTGCAACAAAAGTTTCCTCATATATTGCATAGATCCCAAAATATTATTCTTTAGTTAATAGCTTGAACACAACAAGGACCTCCACTTTTGCATCCAACATATTATGAATTGGCATTGTTTCCCCAAGGGAAATATTGATCAATTCATTAGCACACTTTTGGTTTTCATCAGGCCCTCCACACTTTTGGTTTTCATTATGAACTTTGTATCCTTTAGAGCACTAGAACAAACCTTCCTATGTTATTCCTTGTCATGATCAATTTGTCTTGTGTAAACATTGTTTCACCATACTTAGACCTGCCTACCTTGGTTGTCATGGAAGTCTATTAAATTTTTGTCATCTCCCCTAATTAGGTTTCTCGGTTGTGATTCCATTTAATCCTTAGCAATCCCTTGATTAATGTTTACACACACATACATATATCAATTCAATATTACAATGGAAATAAACATACATGCACAACAACTTCCCCAAATCATTGTGACAAATATTTAACAACATGCATGTTTTACACAATGATTTTGATCCAATTATACAATTAATCATTCAAACACACAATTCTCAAATTATTAGCTTGTTACATAGAAGAAAATATCAAAATACTTATAAAAGTATTCTCTCTCTCTCTCTCTCTCTCTCTCTCTCTCTCTCTCTCTCTCTCTCNTTCCTTCTAGTTATGTCATCTTTTTGATACTGATAATGCTAATTTCATACATTTGACATGCTTTCCTCTTAATTTACATAATATAGGCTAAATTATGGACTATATAGCATGAGTTGATGGATGACACAACCTTAGAAATCTACACATAATTCCTAGACAACCCAAAATATATATCTTGAACATAATCATTCACCAATTTATGCTCATAACATTTACTCAAACAGAAAATACAATAATTAATTCTCGTAACTTAAATATTTAAGATAAAAATACTTAGTTGTTATAACACTTAAGGAAATATCTCGATAGGATCATTTTTCCTCCCAACCATAGGCACTAGCTCATTTACGTTCCACCTACAAGATGGGAATGAAGAAACAAGGCTGAATATGTTAGCTTTAACACTCCCGCATAACCCAAACTCGATTTTCAATATAATTGTGATTCCCTCTTTGAAGGATAGAGCTCCAAACAACTCAAACCATAACATTGGCTAAGTAAGGAAAAGTATCTACTATGCTAGATTAATATGTTTCTTAAACCTATAAAGACATGTTTTTTTAATCTTCATTGAATAAATCCTTAGTGAATCAACATAGGTAAAATTGTAGCCCATTTATAAATGATTATGTCCTTATCTTCGACTTGGTGATTTGTGCCTTAGTCCTCATGACTAAAAAAACCTAACTCTCTAAGCCCCAATTATTAGACTTAGCTAGCTAAGCCAAACTGAAAACTACCATCATTAAGTGCCTAAACTCCATCATGCTTAACTAAGCCTGAATGTTCCACCTAGCAAAGCACTATACTATAATCAATATCCATACTTAACCTTCGAACTTTATGTCACTAGTTAAGGTGTTTGATCCTTCTAACTTCAACGTGCCTTTTTCGAAGGCATATCACATTCCACCTTTGCCAAACAAATCGATCATAGATCTCTTTAAGTAGAAACTTGGGCTAGGCTTGTAGACATGGATGAAGTGTATGAGGATATGAGGTATTGTAGTAGTTAACATTTTTTGCTCAATTAAGAACAAATTATATGACTTGAATACGTCCTTTTTCTCCCTTCTAATTCAAAATATTATTGGCCCCATATTCATTGGGTTTTTGGCTTCGCTTTGAGCATTTTGAGCATATTGAAAATATTGGTTAATTTCTAATATATTCCTATGCTTGTAAATTATCTCATTCAAGCCACCCCATACTTATGAGAATACAATCACAAATTTAGATGTTAGTTTCTTCAATATATGCCTATGCTTTCAAGTTTTTAAAAATATATCAAGTATTTTTTCGTTTACTTGTTGTTTTCTTCGATTTATACTTTTATGCCTTGAAGTTACATTATAACTTATGTTTTTGTTTATTTGTTGTTTTCTTAAATATAATATTATGCCTTGAATTTGTTCTTTGGTTTAGGCCACCCCATACTTGTGAGAATAAATTCACAAATTTATTTGTAACTTTATTTAATATATGCCTATGCCTTGAACTTGTTTATACCTTATGTTTTCATTTTCTTGGATTTTGAAAGGATGGATCCAGGTGAGACGTTGGGACATGAGTCTCCAAATCTTCCTTGCAAATGCTCGAGGCTATCCAATTAAGGAATAATAGGGACCCATAGTTTGACAGAGACACCTAGGTCATTAGAGACCCCTATTTCAACAAGGTATTGTAGTCAAGTAGGGGCAACCAGTGACAGAAGGAAACCTGGTGGAAGGAGGAGATTATCATATGAATCAATCAATAGAGCATCGGGACAGAGTGCTCAGGATACAGTTGGGGATTCAAATTATTTAAATAGGTTGAACATAAATACCCCCACTTCGGAGAATTTAGAGACCCCATCACATCAACAACATATGTTTGGTAAATTTCTTCTATTTTTGTATTTTTTATTTTATTTTTTTATGTCTATTTTTATATGTTTTTGTTCAATGTTGTGAATATTTTCAATTGTTTCTTTGTGTAGAGGATTGGTTTTATCAAGGGGCCGATAATGAAAGAGAGAGTGAAAATCATGCAGAGTCCAATGTTCATGCATAGGGTGAAGGTGGATCAAGGTAATGTTATTAAGAAAATGAAGATTACACCCCTACGACCACCTATCCCTCAAATGTTGGTGAAAATATTCCTTGGGAAGGAAATGTTGAAGCAATGACACTCCAATGATTCTCATCCCATAATGCTAAGATCGAGAATGATCTTAGGCATATGAAACTCCCTGTAGAGAGCAAACAAAGCTTGGAGATTGTTTTTCATTCTTTGCGAAACTTTATTAATGTACATCGGAACCTTGGGCCAATGACTAATACCTTCATAGATTTGATGATTAGATGGAAGTTAGAGGTGATGGGCCTTGATAAATGAGAAGTAGTACAAAACAAAGTTTCAAAAGATGAAGAAATTTCAATGTTCAATTTCAAGGAAGGTCCAAAGCGACCAATGTTGAAGGTGCAATATTTCAAACACCCTAACATTGCATGAAATATTTATAATAGATTCTTGGCAGCATATGGGAGGTTTCCATGGAATGATGAGGTACCAATTTACTTTTCTATACTTTTATATGCATAGTTTGTTTTGGGCATGCACCCCGATTATACCATCCTACCATATCGATATTATGGGGTTGGTAAAGGTCGAACATATGATCGAAAATGGTTATATCGAGATGCATCATTGTTGAGGCCTCCACCACCTTTGGTATCTCTCCCAACAGGGGCATTTGCTTCATATGCAGAGATGCAAGCCACATCACAAGTTGGCAAGGAGGAGAGGACTGCAATTGGAGATAATTTAGAATCCGTTTTGTATGGTATTGACGTTGGTTTGAACTGATAGAGGGTGCAATCCAATGCTCGAGAGAGTTATGTTGACAAGATGGACGAGGAGATAGATTCCATGAGTGTAGAAGAGCTACCGGATTATGAAATTTTTTGTCACAGAGGATGGAAAGAGTTAATTAGGAATGAGGAATATGGCATTGGATCGATATGTGTTTTAGTTTGTAAATTTTTCATGCATTCGTGGATAGTTTTTTTGTTATTAGATCTAGATACATATCATTGCATTGTTAGAGATAATTGATGTGTTACATGTTCATTAATCACAGTTTGGTCAAATGTTAAATGATTTCTCATTAAATAAGGGACTTGATTCATCGTATTTAAATTTGGATGCAATGAATCATGTATGTTTTTAAAATATTCATATCTACACTTTAGTTGTATAATTTCCACACCTCGTTGAAGAATTAATCAAACAAATTTATATCTCGTCATTAATGTGAACACATTTCTCTAAAATTCAAAGTTTCTTTGTTCACAGATTCCCTTGCCATATCCCAATACATTTACAGGTTTATCTCAGTTGTCATCGCAAACGTTGGGGGCATTTCAAAAGGGGGACAATATTGAGGTTGGCACATCACAGGTATTGCATTTTTCAAAGTTTAAAACTATGATTTCAAGTGTCAATCATTTAATTTTAACTCATCAAAATTGATTTAAACATGTTATTTATATAAGTAGATGCCTTTTGTGGACATATGCAAATTTCAAATGTGTTATAGGCCAACTTGGAGAAGAGAGTGTCATATAGAGTGCCTGATAAGGATGCGTGCATACCAGAGAATGATGCGTCCATACCTGATGATGCATAGGTCATGTATATGTACATTGAATTTGTAAGTTCTAGTGTGTTTTTATGAGGACTTTATTATATACACATGAATGCTTAAATTTATTTTTCTACTTTTTAAAAATTTTATGGGTTACATTATAGATATGCACATGATGCAGTTGCCTTGTATTTCTTTCGTCCACGTCAATGGTTTAGAATAATATATACTTTGGATTTAGACATAACTACATGTGCTATCCTTAATGCATTTGCGAGATCTATATTTTTTCCTTTTGAAAGATGTGTAGAGCAACTTTTTAGGTCCCCTTTTTCTTACCTTTTGAAAGATGTGTAGAATAAATTCAATATCCTTTTCCTACATTTATTTTGCAAAAAGAGTTCAACATTATTTCTAAAAGCATGGATTATTGTAGTTGAAATACACTTGTATCAAAACTTAAGTTTTGGTTGATCAAATAAATTCAATATCCTTTGCCTACATTTCTTTTGCAAAAAGAGTTCAACATTGTTTTTAAAACCATGGCTTATTTGTAGTTGAAATACACTTATAGGAAAACTGAAGTTTTGGTTGATCAAATATTCCTATTTGATCAAATATTCCTGGAATAATATTTTAATTAAGCATTTTGTATTCATTGAAGGGTTGTTCAACCAGTCCCTATATACATTTACCATCATTTAAAATGGCATATCTTTGGGGAAAGAATGGGGAAGGTTAAACCACCCCTTATTTCTTTGAGTATTTTCTTGAATTCTGCATTAATTGCTTACCAACCATGAACTAAATTTTCTAGATTTAAAAATAATGGAGAATGTTCAAACCACCCCTTATTTCTTTAGGTAATGTCTTGAACTCTTCACTAATTGCTTACCAACCACGAACTAATTTTTCTAGATTTAAAAATATGCTAAAAATATGCTAGATACATGATCATACTTATGTTTAGATCATGATATAGACATTTTTGAAAGAGAATTTGATTATATGAGGACGTCTATCCCACAACTAAAAAATGAAAGATTTATCTTCCTAGAAGAATGGCGTAATATGAAGATTTTTTTTTTCTTCTGCCTACAATGAAGTGAATTTCTTCTTGGGGTATTGTCAATCTCTTAACTTGTTGCTTACTAACCATCAACCAACATTCCTATATTTATAAATATGTTGTACATGATCGTAGTATTGCCAAACTCTTAACTTGTTGCTTACTAACCAACAACCAACATTCCTAGATTTAAAAATATGTTGTACATGATACTATGTTTAGACCATGGTGCATGCAATTGATTATATGAGAACATCTATTTCAGAATAGAAAGATGAAAAATTTATCTTCTTGGAAGAATCCAACTTAATATGTCCAGATTTGTGAACTTTCACAAAGAACAAAGTGAATTCCTTCTTGGGGTATTGTCAAACTCTTAGGTAATTGTATACCAACTAAAAACCAACATTTCTAGATTTAAAAATATGCCATGTACATGATCTTATTTATGTTTAGATCATGATACATGCATGTTTGAAAGAACACTTGATTATATGAGAACATCTACATACTAGTAGAAAGATGAAATATTTATGGTCTTCTAAGAATGACTATTTATACATCCATATTTGTGTTTTTTGCATACATCCAAGTGATTTCATTCTTGGGGTATTATCTAACTCTGAACAATGATTTCTTACCAACCACACATCAAATTTTCTCTTTAAAAATATTATGTATATGATCGTATTTAGTTCACATTAATGTAGGCATTTTTGAAAGAGCATTTGATTATAATACGAGAACATCTAAACCATAGTAGAAAATTAAAGATTTATGCTTTTGGAAGAATGGTTTAATATGGAGATTAGAATAAAAAGAGAGCAATAATATTATATCCATGGAACTCCTTAAAGATCCATGGAACTTTGGTTGGGTATGTTATTCTTGCTCATGGTTGGGTATGTTATTCTTGATTAAATTACTTATTTAATATTTATATGTTTATTATTCTAGACAAGTATATACTATTATGTATAATTGTTTTTTCTTCCTTGTTACAATAATGTCTGTGCATGGAGCATGAAAGAGAGCATGAATGTCTGAGGATGGACTCCAACATCTTTGGTATGCCAATTTTTCTTGAGCTGGTTTATTTTATTTATCCAAATATTATTTTGAACAAGTGTACACTTTATGTTAAAAAAGTATATATTTTATTTAAGTTAACTAATGGCCATGATTATAAACTAGTCTTGTGATCTTTGTGTTGGATAGTCTTATTAGTATTTTGTGATTCTTGTCCTTTGCAGGGGGATGCTGACAATGCGTTTGATAGGCTTTGGCAGAAGAAAGTAGAACTTGGTCAGTGATTTTTGCAAGATGGCGAAGATGTAAGATTTGAATCTAAAAAGAATCCGCAGACTTTAATAAATTGCTCTATGGTAATATATATTTATGGAGACAAACTCTTAAACTCTCTTAAACTCTATTATTATTAATTTTATTATTAGTTGAAGTTGAATTTGCTATAGGAGTACTTTATGTGTTTCTACCATTTATTCATATATTTGAATTTTTATTTGTTTTCGGTTTAACACTCTCAAAATACTCATTTTACTAGTTTCTTGCAATGAATTCCAATCACTATTTGAATAATTCAATGGCAAGTTTATATATAATATTAGTTGTGGGAGATTAAATAAGCCATGTAAGAATATATAATATAGTCACTTGTTTATTAAAAAAAATGAATTTTAGCTTACACAACTTTCATAAATTTATAAATTACTACTAAATCAAAGAGTTTATCTAAATTCTTACAGTGCACTTTTTGTTTTAATTTATGTTGTTAATAGTTTTGAGGTGAATGCATTAATGATTTAAAGATATCCATGCATAAAACATTGATGAACCTAGGAGGCTTGAGAAGATGCAGGTTCTTGCCTTTGATATCTTAAAATAATTAAATTCTTATAGGGCACTTTCTGTTTTAATTTATGTTGTTAATAGTTTTGAGGTGAATGCATTAATGAGGTAGTTATTTAGTTAGCATGTATTACTATTATAATATTTGTATTAAGTAGACCAATGCTAATTGGCCTTTATAATAATCAAGAAATGTTCTGTGATATTTATTTGATTTCTTGTGTAACTATTCTTGGGTTTATTCTTTCTTATTTTAATGTCATTATTTTTTTAATGATGGGATACCTAATGGTATTGGGTACTTGATAGTTTCATTTTATCATTTATTTTGAGATAGATCTACAACTTAAAGATTCTCCTCATTGATTTTCCATGGCTCTCCCACATAGCTAGGCCATAATTAACCTCAAACATTGTATTTCTCTTATATTTCAATGGAAACAACCGAAGGAGGGAGACTAGGAAACTTCCACCTTTGTTTATCCTCATTGATTTGCCATGGCTCTCCCACATAGCTAGACTATAATATTTTATATTTTCACAACCAATTTCACTCTAGACCATCCCAAAGGATGTATTAAAGGGAGAGTGGGTGTCATTGTTAGGCAATCTAGTCACATACTTTCTCTTCTTTCTATGTTGAAATATACCTTTTTCCTTAGGACATAAGAAAAACCTTAAAAAAATCCTTCATACCAGTTACAATCTCAATATTGCAGTTCATCCTAAAATATGAGAGTTGAGAACTATAGAAAAGCTGAATTTGAGCTATAATAATCTCATTGGAATGATTCATTCGAAAATAGGTGCAACTTAACTAAGATTTGATGTTTCAATATATGTAAGTGTTGAACCTGCATATTTGAAGTGGATGTTATATTGGAACTTCAACTTTGAGGATATCATAACTCACTTCAACTCACTCATGCAAATTGGTTCATAATTTTGAATTTGTTTATTAATAAGAAACCTTAACTAATTTCAATTTCACTTTGCTAAATTACAGTGGATCAAAATTATAATCTAAGTTAAAATTTGATGTTTCAATATATGTAAGTGTTGAATCTGCATATTTGAAGTGGATGCTATATTGGAACTTCAACTTTTAGGATATAATAACTCACTTCAAATGACTCATGCAAATTGGTTCATAATTTTGAATTTGGTTATTAATAAAAAACCTTTTAACTAATTTCAATTTCACTTTGCTCAATTAAAGTGGATCAATTCTCTACTCAATAAGCTAAATATAGGTTAAGATTTTATGTTTCAATATATGTCAGTGTTGAATTTACATATTTGAAGTGGATTTTATATTGGAACTTCAACTTTGAGGATATAATAACTCACTTCAACTCACTCATGCAAATTGGTTCATAATTTTGAATTTGGTTATGTTCAGATTCATAAATATAGATGGAGAGATAGAAAAAAAACGTATTGGTGGAAACTCAGTTTATTTTTTGTTATTATTTTTATTATTATTTTGGAGTTGGCATGCCACACAATGGTTCCCACATTACAAGACAACATCTATGTCATATTGGGTTGAAGAAAACCTCTTTACACAATAATCAATTTTTTTACTAAGCAAATTTTATGTAAATGAATAATAAAATGAATTTTGTATTTGACTATGAATTATGCATGAAATCCCCCCTTGAGGACCACCAATGGAACATAAGGAAATAAATTGTTGGCCCAAGACATAGAGACATTAAAGTCCCCCTTAAGGACCACTAATGGGTCACCAATGGGTCATTTCAAGTGACGTGGTTTCCTTGAATAATAGTGATGAACCATCCTTCATTTGTGGATAATAGAAAATGATGATTCTTAAGGGAAAATTAAAAAAAGATCGAAACCGTTACAATAATATAATCATTAAGAGTTCTACATGGACAATATGTCATTTACAAAAATTTAACCTAGGTGGAGAGGATAACAACCATTCCTTCCAACCAACTCAACTAAACCCAACTAACATGAAAACGTTTTGTAATTTATAAAAATTAAACTTTTATAATTTACTACTAAATCAAAGAGTTTATCTAAATTCTTATAGTTTTACATGTGAATATATATTCAATATGACATATCTTATCTCAAAGCATGTTTTGGTGTTTAAAATCTAATGAGAATTATTTTTAAGTAGGTTTATGTGACATCCCCATCCGGTACGATTCTTACGATGTACAACTAGTAAAAGCACCCTTAAATTTTTTATTTTTTTAATTTTATTTTTATTTTTGTTGGCCAGAAGGCAACGACGACAGCAGCCTAACCACACACGCTGCGCACTTCAATCAAGCAGCAAACATCTATGACTCCACGCACTAGCACCAGGGAAACTAGGCGACACAAGCGTAAACAATAGGGAGAAACACTACCCGCCCGACATAAATAGGACCACGCTGACGCGCTAAGGGGCAACATCCCCATCCCGACACAACGGCCTTGACGACCAGTTAACTAGAACCTTGATGGCATGCAACCAAATGCAAGAAGGCGTTCAACCCATGCGCCATTAGAAAACTTACATCGATCTACAACACTCACATAGAAGGCATTGACTCAGATCTAGGTTATCGCTTGCCTCTATCCAATAGGGCATGTTGTGATCCCCTCATCAGGACTCATGACGTCCCCGGGCGATAGGTGCGACAATGCCCCAGGCGCAACCTAACCTATCTGGGCCGAAGACTCAAGAAAAACCAACGCGTTAGGAGATCGATTGCGTTGTCGAACCACAAGATGACTAACTCAAGCCCCCAATTGACCAGTCACAAGATGCGCTGGAACCTGGCGACTAAAACAATCCTACAATGAATAAATTCTTGCGTCAAATTTTTTGTTGTAATATACGATTCCCCGTACACCTTAAAATAATCATAACCAACAATAGCTTAGTGTAACTATCTTCCAATTCAACATCAGATGAGAAATTTCCTAAGGAGGAACTTGTTGTCTTTTAACCGAATCAATTACGAATATCGTCCTTTAAAAACAACTTCCCTTAAAACAATAAAACCAATGTTCTTCAAAGCTAGTCATTGTCGTATAAACTAAAACTATAAATTGAAATTCTATCTAAGGAGCATATCTACAACGCTATCTGGATAATCTATGAGTTGATAATACAGTAAATTTGTTTTATCAAGGCAATTATTGGTGATCATACGGTAGTGGAAGGAAATTGCTCAGTTAAGCAATTATCTCTTGATTTACGAAATAGAGGAAAAACCAACTCTAATACTACAGTGATCACTAACATCCAACGCTAAAGGTTTCTCTATCAACAAGAAAACTACTATCATAAATCGCTGCTTCAATCGTTGTACTACACCGCGAGAAGAAATTGATCACTGCCTCCCCCCTAGGCCAATTATTTCACACTCTTAAAGCGGTTAACTGCACCTCGAAATTGTTGGCTTAACCTAACGCGTAATCAATTCTCAACTCAAGCTATTAACTCGCTACAAAATCCTTTTCAACATAATTTGCCAAATAATAAAGAAGCACTATCCGAAAAATCTGCGCAAGGAGCAACATGAAATTCGCTGTGTAATTCATGTAAGGAATGTAGGCCTGGGTACATAATTGCGGAGGTGTGTAAGCTCAGAGATATAGCCTTAAATGAACGTAGACATAAATAAATACAAAAACACACTGGCATAGATATCGTTGTTCTCTAAAAAGGAAGCACTACCAAGCCACGACTTACTATCTAAGGGTATACAGGATCACTGTTTACTGAAAAAGGATGCAGTTGCTAATTAACACCAGCTAATATGGTGAAAGACTTCACGCAGGTTAATGTTGTCCATATTTTAAGGTAAGTTGTTTACCAAAAGGCAATTGTCGCCATCAAGGGAAGGTTGTCTATCCCGTGAAAATTTCCGTTCAAGATAACCACATTAACAAATCCGTAGTTATTGGCAAAAACCTAATATGATTAAGCTATCCCCAAAAATTCTCTTTCGGTTATGAAAATAGGTTATTCTAGCGCTGAAACTGGTAATAAAATCGCAATCCCTACAGTAAAGAAAGCGCCACGAGGCTGCACTTAACAATGTACTTAGAGTCACAGTTTTGCTGCTGAGTACTGACAATCGCTTAAGGTAACCTAGGGATCACGCGGTTCCAACAAAGGTGAGCGCTATGTGACCAGGATTCAAGTCTTAACCAGCTTCTCACACCTCACCTCTACGTCGTGTGGAGATTAATGGAAAATGCTAAAACATGGTCAACAAAAGGGGCAATTCGCCATCTAAAACAAGGTATTCTCTGTCTGATATGTGGTAAAATTTATGTCTCGAAATGGGCAGACAGTTAACAAATGAAATCATTGCCAAGTTAAGGTTGCAGAGGGGAACCGTAAATCAATATAAAAAAAAGCGTTGCCACAGTTCGAAAAATCCCTGTGTAAATAAAGGTTCAAACACAGACCAAATGATTTATAATCTGTCATTGAGTGGGAAAAAAGGCGAGCTAAATTTCTTCCTAAAATAAATTAAAGTGCAGTGGTAAGACCGTAGGAAAAAAATTTCTTATTGATATGAGCAATCGCTCTATTAAAAAAAACATTGTCAAACTTACTGTCAACAATAAAACTGTCGAACACAGTCCAAGGGAGAAAGGAATTTTCGGAGTTTTAACATAAGGATGGCGCTGATTTTTATCTCAAAAATTGCATCCATTTAAAAGGGAGAATCACAGTCAATAAAGGTATAATAGAGGGTGGAATAGTAGGGTAAGTCTAGTCATTGCAAAAATTACAACACAGAAACACGGAGAAATGAATAAAAACCTAGTCAAAATACCTTGAAACTGCCAATCGATTCTAGTAAGGTGCCAGGGTAAAATCGTTGGCCAAAGGTGTGAAAAAGAAAGGTGAAATTTTGCACAGTAAGGGCAGACCTGAAGTATAACCACCACACAGAAATTTGCTGAGAAAATCATTAAAATTGCCTACGACATTTATTTAAAATCGCAGAGATCATTTCATTAAAATGTAGAGATTGAACGCAGAAGATAAAAAGAGGTTCGTGGCAGGAAGAAAACCACCTCAGAGGCAATCGACGCAGCAAGGCGTAAGGCTCACTCGATCGGGAACGATCACAGGGTTAGACAGCTGGGAAAAAACATCCTTTGCTCATCATCCTCGCACATAAAAGTAGGGCATTGAGATCCATAGGTCTTTTAAAGCTAAGGCGACGACCGTAGATCAGGATCCTGGCCGACTGCTCAGGCGAGGACTGGTGAGCTAGGGACGAAGGCTAAACAACCACGAAGGTCACAATCAACAAAGAAAGGTGGTCAAGACGTGCAGGGAAATAAATCCATGGGAGTCAATCTATCATCGAGCTAGGCTAAGAAAATTTCAGAAAACTATCTAGACAATCAATTCACTTACCCAAGTAAAAATGCAGATTCAAGCATAAGTTCTAAAACAATTTACCATACAAAACGAAGAAAGCGTACCATTCACTATTCGGAGGGGATGTCCTGCGTGCTCCTTGCAACTCCCGTGTGCCAGCCAATGAGACTTCACCGGTACCTCCCAGCTAATGCTAGGGGTACTCTTCTTCCCCCTTAGCCCCCCGAGCTGCAAAGGGGCCACACACTCACTATCCAGAGATTTCAACTAGCTCCCAGCTCACCTCGGAAGGCCAAGCTACAACTCCTCACCGAGCTGGGTATCCCAACTCCCACAAGTTAAGTTAGTCAAGTAGATATTTCTGCAACATAACGTTATGCAAACCGAAGAAATCCAACCTCCATCTCCTCCCTTCATTATATAGAGTTTCGTGGTTCCTTACTTTCCTAAAATCTCATTTAATTAAGTTTTTAAAATTTAATTCCTAAAAATTCCTCCCCATACAAGTGTCACCCATCCCCTTCATTCCTCCAAAAAATAATTTCTTTAATTAATTAATTATCTTTATTTCCCTCACCCACCTAGAGTTACTCCTATAATCACTCCCAGGTGTCCCCAAATTCTCTTACAGGTTTTAATGGCTTTCCCTATTATTAAATTGTTAGTTCAGTTTAAATTATAAAACTCTTAAATGGTAGATACTTTACTAAGTTTGACTTTCCGCTTTTTCCCTTTTTATGTTTACCTCTTTTCCTAGTTTCCTAATATTTTAGATTTTTCCTCTTTCCCCTTTTTAATTAGAACTCAAAAAGGCAGGTGTGGAAATTAACCCGTTTTCCCTTTTCTCATTTAATTAGTATGTTTTAAATTATCAAAAATAATAAAACAATTAATTCCCTTTTTTTTTAAATTTTATTCCAACAATATTTTTTAATTTTTTTCGAATAAATTAAATTTCTTACTCCCTTCGTGTTACAAGATTTAACGAAGAACATACTCTTTAT
>ML802216.1:116208-134220 GCA_009831015.1 Picea engelmannii | reverse complement strand
TAAAAGTGATATTCTTTAATAACATGTCCATTGTCATTGGTGCTTTCTATGTTATCAACACTTTGTTGAGAATGTCTATATAGAACGTGGATACATATAGAGACTTGATCAGAATGATAATATTCACTTTGTATTTATTTTTGTGCAATGAATGTGCAATTCTCTGTAAAATCAACTAAAGATAAAATCGTCCTTGGTGGAAACACTTCACGGGATTGTTTGAATTATATGTATTTCCATCGAGCTCTATGTGAATGCCTGGTGTATTTATAAATTTCTTTCTCAAACTTCTTCAAAAAATATATCACACCTATGGTATCCACTTTCAAACAATCCTTTTGGAAACAACATTTGAAGAACTTGTAGTAGTGTTATTGATATATTCATATCTCTTCTAATTGACTGTTATATCAGACAAATATTGATCATTCATATCAATAGGATACTTGGAGTGAAATAAAATTAGATTCCACAATGATCACATTTTTTCCACCAACACATTGTTTTTGGTAAAATAATTCATCACCTTCTCTTTCACGTAGAATTTGGGATATAAAACCACAGATTGTTGAAGGAGGTGAACTTGCCTAGAAAGTTTTACCAAAATAAAGAAAAGTGTCGTAATATAATTCAAATTCCACATGATAACGACAACAACAAGTGTCACGAACAGTGATGGGTCTAACAAACCATGGTTTTTGTTGCACAAATGTATTGATTGACATTTTGACTTCTTTGTTCTTTTCTTTGAACTTGTTGAACAATTCTATTTGTGTCATTGGAAATATATGTTTTGCATGTTCTTCGTATTCACCTCATGTTAGTCTTCATTGCAGCACATCCCTTGTATGAGGTGAAACACAAGATTTTGTCAACCAATAATTACATGCCAATTCTTTAACATTTTTTTCAAGTCTATCTTTGTAAGGTTGTCTAGAAATAATTGTCCAACAAGTAAGTTCATCATTTGCAATTAGAATTGTCTATGTTTGTACATTGTTTTTCGTGAGATTCCCATCACTTTTGCCATGTGTTGTGTCAAACGATCTTTTATATTGCTAGATGGAACAATTATTTTTTGTATTATTCTACGTGCAACACTGACATATTTTTTTCAAGATTTTCCAAAATATTTTAATGCACTAGTTATATTCTCAAAGACATTTTGTTTCACCTTTGTATCTTTTGTCGAATTTTGAATACCCAATAATGATGCAGCTTCTTTTAATTTTTTCTACCTTATTAGACCTCTCAAAAGTTGAGCTTGTGTTTCTATGGATTCACCTTTGAAAAAACTATTATGTATATTTTTAACACAATATCTTATAATATGGTGAGGTTTTTTCTCCCCAAATTTGTAAGTATCAACATTTGTTAACATTTCATCATCAATGTTGATATCTCCTGCATATTTCAATTTAACTTATATTAACAAACTAAACCAGATCATAAATTAATTAAATTTTACAAGTGTTTGAATCTTGTATTATCTAAATTTATGTACATTTATGTAGGTGATTCGCCTTTTGCTTCAATTTCGGTTTCAACGAATTCATCAATGTTAGGAGACAAATCTTTTTATTTTTTTTGAAAAATATTAAATTCAAATTACAATCAATTATATTAAAAAATAATTTAAATTTGAATTCTAAACTTAATCTAGACAATATGTATGCAAATATCGACATAAATTTTTCAGATGATTGTTACGAAAATCTTCAATCATAGTTTTAATAAACCACCCATATATATTGGGTACGTATATACTGCATAAATTGTCACTAGCCCAAAACACCCATCTTTAAAATTAAACCGTATTGTCTATGATTAGGTTTTTTCCACAAAACCCTCCATTGTAATGGCCCCAATCGTTACAACACAAATGATGTACAACAAGTGATTTTTTTTCTTCTTTGCAATCGGAAAGTAATGACAATAATACAACCACAACAACTCTTCGATATCACAATGAATGAAATTCACGCGGCACATAAACATAAAAAAAACATAGAATAGTTGTGCACATCAAGAAGCCTGATGCAATTGCTAACATTTACTCAGATAAGAAAATATTGACTACCCTCCCATCCTACCCTGCAATGGTTAGGATCTCCAGGACACATAAGCAACGCTCAAGCTCAGGTTCCCATCGATTTTGACCATTTAAGGTCTCAAGGTTGGCCATTGTTATGAGGAACAAGGAGGTGTCTACATCTCACCCGACACAATCAAGTCCAAGCCGACTAAGATAAAAACATCATCAACGACCAAACAAGCACAAACATCTAATTAATCGACATATGTAACATAAACTTTCACGGCGAGCAAGAAACAATATCACAATCATGCGTTACAATACAATTTACATTACATCAAATTTCAATAATCAACAACATCATCATCGAGAAGCACATGACCCAAGGCCAGGTTATCATACACACTTATCGATCAATGCACACAATGATCCAATCATAAGGAATCATGCCGCCACATTGCGACAAACACAATAGTAACTAAGGCGCAACATAAGCAATTCTAAGCCTTCAATCATGACACCAAATCCAACGCGCCATAAGTCCAAAACTTAAACTGTCATACGTTATACGAAATTTATAAACGAGAGCACTCTAATCACTCAAGATAAACAAAATGTAGGGTAACTATATTCAATACATATTTAAAATTTCACAACAATCTAGATAGGTTTCTTGTTTTCTTACAAGACATTTCTTATGTGGGTTCCTTTTATTGCGCAACGTCCTAGATGTATCTCATTAACAATTTTACCATCATAAAGACTATTTCATAACACATAGTAACCAACCACAATTTAATATTAAAAACAATAACAATATTCAAGTAACATTTATACATTTCCATTAAAAAGGAGTTTTATTAATCAATAAAATCAGCTACACTTTTCTTTACCTTTCCAATTCAATATTAAAAGAGGAAACCATAAACCTTAGAATGTAAAACTTCTATCTAATTTATAATTTAATAATAAATTAAGACTACACAATCAACTATAAAGATTCTCATTCTTTACTCAAGGAATAATCTTTGACTATCTTCTATTTTTGAAATACACTTCCCCCTTATAACATTTAAGAAAAATGAAATATATTCTAATAATAAATTATCATTACTGATCAACATACATAGATTACATTAATACTTTAATATTTGATTTATTATACTATTTTAATTCATTATTACCTAATGTACATAAAGTAGAGGAAATATAAAATGGGGAGAACCTTTCCTCCTAATCAATGAATCATACAACACAATTGGAATCTTTACTCAAGGAATAATCTTTGCCTATCTTCTATTTTTGAAATACACTTCCCCCTTATAACATTTAAGAAAAAAGAAATATATTCTAATAATAAATTATTATCACTGATCAACATACATAGATTGCATTAATACTTTAATATTTAATTTATTATACTATTTTAATTCATTATTACCTAATGTACATAAAGTAGAGGAAGTATAAAATGGGGAGAACCTTTCCTCCTAATCAATGAATCATACAACACAATTTAACTCATTTTCAAACATGCGTGAAGAATATAAGAAAATTGGAAAGCAACATATATTAGTATCCAACAAGTTAGGCAAGAACGATCAATTATCAGGTCAAATAAGAACGATTAACTATCATGAAGAACGATCAATTATCAGGTCAAATAAGAACGATTATTATCAGGTCAAATAAGAACGATTAACTATCATGTCAAATACTTTGAGGTCCTATTGAGCATGCAACTACTGGTTTAGCTTTTTTATCTAGTTTTTGATGGGTTTTTTTTACCCTATTTTTTTGTTTCACTTATTTGCAGCCTGTGTGTTGTGTTGGGTTGTGTTGCTTTGTTTGCTATTGAGCATGGGTATTCAAGTAGTACTGCTATAGACTCTTGTCGGATCTTAAAAATGTGAAAATTATATTTTCACTAATATAATGAGCTAATTTTCTATTGGAAAACTATCATGTCAAATCAACATTAATTCAATTTAATATAAACTCATTTACTTCACACACTTAAAGCACGCTCTCTAAATATCTAAGTAAATCAAAGCGATATAACATAATTACTTAAACATAACTCACCCCCTCTACAATATCCAAATATTGCATTAACAAAGCAAAAAATCTATCATAAAGACCGAGCGTGCGCATGAAGGTGCTGAGTACAAGCAAGTAAAGAGTCGGTTTTTGAGCGTGCACATTAAGTTCTGAATACAACGAAGAAAAAGTTATAGTTTGAGCGCGCATTAAGCTCTGAATACAATGAAGAAAAATTCGAAGTCTGAGCGCACATTAATTCTGAATTCAAACAAGGAAAGATGTCAGAATCTGAGCGCGGGCATTTAACTCTGAAATCAACAAGGGAAGGTCAGAATCTAAGAGCGAAGGCAGGATAGCAGAACTAGCCGTGGACACCTGGGAAACTTCAACGAACTAGAGGTGGGAAAACAGAAGGGCTGAGCTGTGAGGGCATTCAAAGTAACTATCTGTCAGCTCTCTCTGCACATGCGCTTGGCCTCCATGGGATCCCAGCTGTGTAAGCACCGTTTCCAAGGGAACGCCAACCCTCCTATCACATACAGAACCATGATGGTCGCAGGGTTAACAACGATTTAAACACGGTAACTGAGTGTAAACGAGTCAGAGGGAGAACGCACATAGGTCATGCTTGAACACCAGAGTTGTAAAAACCCAACGCCAAAGGAAACACAGAGGCTCCTGGGCGCAAATGGGCTTGAGGTAAAAGTCAAGAATGCAATGCTACCCGAATTGTTGAGGAAATGGTTATTCGCGTAGAGACACAAACGAAATGTTGAGGCAGAGGCTATGGCAACGCTAGAAGAAATTTCTGAGGTCTCTGACAGTCAAAATAAATCTGGGAGAGTATCGTACTCTGGAGGGAGAATTCCCCCTTACAGTTTGAAGAGCAAGCTATGGATGAGTGATGTAAATCACAGTCAAGAAGCCCTTAGGATAAATTACTCGTTTTCAACTAGAACCATGAGAACCACAGCTCCCTCACTTTTCCACATGCCTAGATCGCATAACACTCACTTTTCCACATGCCGAGAACGCATAACACCGAGGGACAAATTTTAAAGGTTGAGCGTTGTTTAAAACTAGAAATAAAATCTAAAATGATTTGATCATATCGAGGCAAGGTTTTTCTGTTGCAAAGGTTACAAAAACAACCTGCACTGTACCAAAACTTAAGCTTGTCTAGATAACTAAATTCCTACAAAAATTTCATACCCAACTGTATTGAAGGAACAACGATGGAAGCAATCCACAAGAATAGAAAATGCTACAATTTATCCAAGGTGTATGAATGCATATATATCCACAATAGTTTCTCATTTACTTCTAACAATTTACCATGATGAACCAATCTTTACAAGGCAATCGGATTTGAATACTGTCCTAATACAATTACAAGAAAACTCAACGCAATAAAATGTTTGCGCAAAAAAAATTTCATCCGAAACCATAAGCACACAAGAATAAAATTATAATTAACACAATTGACATATAAAAACAAGAATACTGTAATCCGACGTTGCTTGTTGAAGTCTTCGACGGTTGACGATTCTCATCGCTCCTTGGCGATCGTTCTTGCTCCCACTTGCTAATCGTTGAGACCTCACCAATACCTCTCAGCCAAACGCTAGGGGTACTCTTCTTTCCCCTGAGACCCCCAAGCTGCAAAGGAGCCACGCACACAAACCAAATATGGCTAGCTCCCAACTCACCTTGCAAGATCGAGCTACCACTTATTATCCAAGATGGGTGTCCCAACTCCCACAAGAAAACTCAGTGATCAAGAGTAAAATCTGGTAGCACAACCTTACACATACCAAACGTGATCCATCCATCCTCCTCCGCCGCCATTTATTTTATAGAGTTTTCTTAGTGACTTGTTTTCAAAACGCACATTAAATTATTCTTATTAAAAATTTAATTAGGAAAATTCTCCCGCAGACACTTGTCACCCGATCCCTTAGTTGCACCATAAATTCCTTTAATTAATTAATTTAATTTTACAAATTCTGTCACCCACCTAAAAGCGTTCCTAAAAACACTCCTCGATGTCCCTTATTCCCTTAGATTCCCTTAATGAATGACGCCTTTCTTAAAGCTTAATTGAGTTCGAAATTAGAAATTTCCTTAGGCTAGATTCCCTTCTATGTTCCACATTCCTTTTGTCTTTAAGTTTCCCCATTTTGGTCTAAGTTCTAAATTAGCAAGTTTGTACTTAGCCAACAATTAATCTTTTAAATATTTTAAATCCTCCATTAAAATTTTTAAATTAATTATTTATGTTTGAATTTTCTTCACCCCCTGTTTGTTAATGGTTCATTTCATTTTTTTTTTATCGCAAGTCCTACTTAGACCTAGGCTTTAAATTCACTAGGCTCGACAAAAGTGTTTTTAAGGGAAATTTGTAATATATATTTTTTTAAACTTTACTCATGCAATATTTATTTTAAGGTTGACCAGGTCCTAAGGAGACATAGTTTTCTGGGTACTTAGGTTCATTGACTCACCAGTGTTTAAAAACTGCGACGTGCCCTTCAAGATACACTACATTCTCCAAGGGTACCACTCGCCTTCATTCAAGTTTCATCCATGTGATGTGCCCTTCAAGACGCACTACGTGCTCCAAGGGTGCCACTCGCCTTTTGACAGATTTTGGTAGATGTCAAACCCTTGGAGTCAATACTCCGTTAGGTGACCTTGTGGGAGACTAAGGGAATCTAAGGAATAAGGACCATGCTTTATTGCATGCCCCTTAGAACCATCGTGAGCGACTGTCACAGTCTACTCCCACGACATCATGGATCTCTTGAACTAGGTAATCGTTAACCTATAGTTCAAGCCACAATGGGAGTGCTAGTAGGTTGTGGCAGGGCCACTGTCACACCTCTCCCTCAATATCTCTGGTTGTCGTGTGTGACCCCTTTAATCCAAATGTGAGTCTGAGTAGCAAGCTATCGTCATCCTGCATCCATCAATGAACATTTTAGTGATCTAAAAACACATCATAATATACCAGTCATATGTCACATATGTAATAACAGAAATACGCAAATCATAAACAATCCACTCCCTGACTCAATCCAGAGTCCAAGGAGGTCTATCAATGCCATCAACATCCTCAATCGATCTAGAGTACTACACACTCAGGAAAACCTAGTCAATAGCACCTGTCGATACAAATAAAATCAAACATATATCATCATATCCAGAACATCATCATAATCCGAAAGTGAAATAGTCATTCATATAATGAACCAGATCACTTACACGCAAGTGTCCTCAAATAATAAGTCCAATCAGGTGTGCGCAAGAGCAGGATGTTACATACACCCCCTCTTGTTTTAAACTTTGTCCCGAAGTTTCCCAGTATATAAGTGCATAAATAAGTATCTCACAATACCTATATGTCTAGCTATCAAACAAAAATGGAAACTCTTGAAGCATATCGTATGTGTCCTACTAGGTAGTCGAGTGTAGACTATAATTGTCCCACTAGACCTTGACTTGATCGACTGTTCGATGCCATAGCTTCCGAATGCGATGGTCCAGAATGAGGATTTGCTCCGCCGTGAGCGCACCCTCGTCTGATACCTGCAAGGAACTTATGTCAATCACATGCGTAGTATCACTAACATAATGTCTCAAAATAGATACGTGAAAAACATCATGCATACACCTCAAAGAATCAGGGAAGGCTAGTCGATAGGCCACGGGCCCCTTCCTTTCCACAATCTTGAAAGGTCCCTGTTGGTACAGGGGCAGACCCAGGGTTTAGCTCCAAGAGAGCACCAACAAGCCCTAACTACTATCCCTTTCGGCAAGACCTGCGAAGTAGATGCAGTCTCACCCGAAGCAGTTATGAGGGGGTTGTAGGATAGAGATGTCTACAACCAAGGGGAATACCAAGTGGATCTAATACAAGAACAACACAACATTCATATATCACTTATCAGCTATGATCTACTCGACACATCTACTTATCAGATCTAAAACAGTAATGCAATCATAGTATATCAATTGACAGAGATAGAATACCAATCACATACAACATAAGATATACGTGGTTCACCCTCTCTCTAGGGCTACGTCCACAGAACCGTGCTTTACAATATATTAAGACGAAGCATACAATTCTTGTCTGCGCTCTTAGCTAGCATATCCTCTTTCTTCTCCTCTCTTTTTCTCCCCTCCCTGTGCACCTAGCTGCAGGGTTGATCTTCGCACCCAACTGAAGATATTACAATACCAGAAGGCTCTCACACTTAGCACTTCTCTCTCACAAAACAATAATAACAACAATACCACTAGATTGACAACAATATCATACCAACCCAAAATAGGTCCTCGTGACCTTTATTTATACATTACAATAGCTCACCGACATCCTTAGGCCGAAACCTAGGTGTCCAAACCCTAGATACCAAAACCCTAGGTGTCTAAAACCCTAGGTCAACTTGACCCATATTTTCAGGGGCCAGCCTGTCTTTCCTTTCTTCTCACGCGATGCTCCAAAGAATCTAACAGTGACTTTTTCCACTTGTTGAGTTGTCCACGATCCTTCTTGCTTGCTGATCTGTCATCCTTGATATCCTCGTCCAACAAATTACTTTCTCGGACTTCGCTCCATATTTTCTTCTTTTTTTCTCACTTCGACCCAATAACTGTTACTACGTCTTGCGTGAAGTTCGCATTTTGTCTTTTCTTCCTTGAACTTCGTTTGCTTCCATAACCAAGGGCCAACAAGCCCCCAACACTCAACTGTGACTTGTCTTGAGGCACTTTAGACCTGATCCTTCTGTTTTACTTCGACTTCTGATTGCGCAGTGCAGCCTCTGCTTTCTGCTCTATGCCTCATTTTCCTCCTTGTGCAAACTGTATTTTCCATGTCTGGTACCCAGTTTCAACTGCACCTGGTACCTAGACCCATTTCCCCATGCTTTTACCGAGAGCTGCAATGCAGCTGGTTGTCACAGTACAATTTCAACCGGTTCCCAATCACTAATCCTTCCTTCCACTCCACATTCAGAGTCTTCAATTGCGCAACTCCTCCCTCTGTAACATAAGCGATATCACATGGCCCTAATCAATGCATTCTGAACTTCCCAAGATGTTTGATGAACTTACTATCATATATTAGGACTAGATCACCTTGTTTAAATGCCTTCTTCCTGATGTGCCTGTCATGGTAGGCCTTCTCTCTTTCCTTCTGTACTTGTTGATGGAATCCTGCAACAAATATGTATTTCTCTAATTCAACCAACTGTGCAAGACTCTCTTGAAAAGCGCCAGAGTCATCCATATCTGTAAAGGCAACAATTCTCAGGCTTGGTACCAAATATTCCATTGGAACAACAACTTCAAGACCATATACCAACTTAAAAGGTGTCTGCATTGTCATCTTCTTGCAAGTGGTTCTATAGGCCCATAATACTGTTGGTACTCTTAGATCCCAATCGTCCCTGTTCACACTGCAAATCTTCGTCAGTGTTGTCTCCAAGATCTTGTTGAATGATTCAACTATCCCATTTGCTTGTGGATGGTAAGGCGTGCTCTTCTGATGGTGGACTACAAATTCCCCAGTTAGGGCTTCAACTGTCTTATTGATGAAATGTGTGCCTTGATCACTCATAAGGATTCTTGGGCATCCAAACCTAGTTATGATGTCATCAAATATGAAGCGTGCAGTTGTTGTTGCACTACAGTCCTTAACTACTCTTGCTTCGGCCCATCTGGTCAAGTATTATGTTGTTGTAATTATGTACCTTGATCCTGTACATTTTCTTGGTGGGTTTATAGGTCCAACGAAGTTAATGGCCCATTTCTCAAATGCTTGTAAGGTAAATTGTGGTGCTAGAGGCATTTCATCTCTTCTGGAAGGTTTACCAACTCTTTGGCATACATCAAAGGCTCTAGAATAGTCTTTAGCATCTCTGTGTAAGGTAGGCCACCAAAGGCCAATTCTAAGAACCTTCTGCGCAGTTTCTTTTCTTGCATAATGTCCTCCTGCGATGCCTTCATGAGATTTTGCAAGGATCAGTGGTCATTCTGCCTCTATAACACATCTTCTTAATATCTCATTAGGTGCCATCTTGTATAGATGTCCAACTATAAGTGAGAAGTCTGCGGCGTGCACTACTAGTTGTTTCTTCTGAGGAATTGTGTACTCACTAGGTGCCATTCATGTTGATAGGAACTGGACTATCTCTGCAAAGTGGTGATCGATCTTTCTAATGGCCAGTAGCTCTACATCCGGTAGTGCATCCTCCAAACTAGTTGGTTCTTCAATATGTTCCAACCTTAACAGGTGGTCAAGACCTTTTTTCATTCTCTCTGGCTTTACTATGATCTCAAAATCATATTCCTGAAATAGAAGAAGCCATCTGCATATCCTTCCCCCCTAACACTGGCTTTTTAACTAGATATTTTAGTGCGGAGTGATCAGTAAACATTTTAAAGTGTCCTCCCCAAAAGTAGTGGCGAAATTTCTGCAATGCATACACCATGGCTAACCCTTCTTCTCAATGGTGGTGTAATTAATCTTAGCAGTTGATAGATTCCTGCTAGAAAAGGCTAACAGGTGGTCAATATCGCCTCCTCCAGATTGTTCTAACTCAGCTCCTAAAGCAATGGAATACGCATCGACATGCACATGAAATTCCTTGGTTCAATCTAGAAAAACTAGAATAGGTGCAGTAACCATTTTATGTTTCAGTGTGTCGAAGTTGTCCTCCTTTGTGAGTTTGTAATAACTCTGTAGTACTTCTTTGTGTTCGTCTCCATGTGCAGTGATATAGATAAAATGTTTGTCTGCGTGGAACTTCATAAATGGCCCGAACCTGTGCAGGGTGTTCGATGTGAAATGAGGGACAGCCTCAATAGCCCTCTTTAAATGCAGGTAATAGGTGTGGAACACTGCGTTTGACTGCCATTGTTTTCCCATATCGCTCGAATACCAGAGTGTGGTGAACTTCGTGGCTAAGGGTTCAGATGGCTCTATTTCAGGGAAGGTCGCACCTTCCGGCATCTCCCAATCTATGAACGCGATGAGGATCAACAACCAACTAAAATGGAACTCATAGCCCTGATCCCGAGCTTCGCGACAGTCTTGGTCTACCTGGTTAACTAAGTATTTTTCCCAGTTCATTTGTAGTCCCTCCATGCATTTTCTTGTGAGGTCAACAACAAACCTTGTGACCTGTGTGGGTCTATTCTTTCTTACTAGCTTACCAACAATTTACTAGCAAGCAAGGCATACTATGTCATTCTGGATGGAGGCTACCTTGTAGCCTCGCTTCCCCTTCTCCACATCCACATAGGTATCTTTAATCTTCTGCGCCAGGGCGCGGTCTGCAACCTTTCCTGGGTAAAAGACTTGCGGGTCTAGTCTCTGCATGCTCAATCCAGTGATCCGATGGATCAACGTTGGACCGATAGTGATGCATCTATCTAGCCACAAATAACCACCATGGAAGCTCGACAATGTGATCTTAATGCACGCGTTAACATCCTAGTGCCTTCCAAAATGAGGTATCTTCATTAAGTTCAGAATAGTGGACTGCGCGAGGTCCAGAGCACATGGCTGGGGGATTATCCTCGGCTTCTTCCCCTTCGTCCTATTCAAATACCTATGAGGGGCGAGCATGCTGAAGTTCTTGCGGTCTCCCAAGTTGAAGTCATTGGTCTTTAATGTCATAGTCTTATCCAGTTGTGGTTTGCCTGTGCGTATTCCCTTCGGGAGGTACGCGGTAACCAAGGTGTAGTCGAAGTCCCTGGGACACTGTCACGATTCACCGTGCTAGCTAGAGGTGGCATGTAGTCAGGCAGGATGGATGGGATTAACTTCGTGTTTTCCAAGTCATCTCGATGCTTGGTTCTTTTCTTGGCTGTAACTCGGGATGGTCTGAATCCACGAGCAGTTGACAGGGAGGCTTGCACTCCTCTTGTCGATGAAGATTGAATTTCGACAGACATCACCTTCTCAGCCATAAGTTCGATTAGAACTTCTTCGACAGACTTTTCTACGTCGTTGAGTTTGTCTGACATGCACGCTCGAGATTAAAAAAATAAGGCTGATTAACAAACGCTCAATGCAATGGAACATGTGGCGAAGTCTCAGTAAGCACAACACAGTAAAAATGAGTTCTCTTGGATAAAATTTGTGGAAGTGTTCTTGGTGAAATAGTTGACAGAATAAGTAGACAATGATGTAACAGATCCCTCCAACGGACAAGAAGCCTTCATCAATGCAGTTATGTCCATTACGACGCAGTCCCAGTGGTCTGATGGCAAGATTTCTGATCATAACTGCTGTTCTAACCGTTCGGGAACATCAATCTAACGATTATAATGCCTCCAATGGTCATATCGCTCCACCATGGCGAAGTGTCAATCTAAGTTTCTCTGATATTCTGGTGAATTTTGAATTCTGGAGACCTTCCTTCTGCGAAGTCTTCTTTGGAACTTCTTGAAATTTCTCCAACTTTGCTTTCTTCTTACTGAGCTTTCTAGCTTTCTTCCCTATGATCATCGTCTCGATATTCCTCTTTCCATTCTGATTCTTATCTCTTCTTGGCATAATAGCTTCGCATTGTTGGTGGTCTTTCCTAAGTTTCAAGGAAAATACTTCTTCTCTGTCTGGGGTAGGTGCTCTACTCTCCTGTACAGACGGGTGTTTCAAATATTATTGTGTTCTTTCAACTTCAACATCCACAGTTATGGTCCTCAATAGCTTTGACTGGTTTTCTTGTTCTTATAGTAAGTGTGCTATTCTCTTAGCTATGAAGTCTCTTAGGTCTTGCTTTTTATGTTCTAGAGATTCCTCTTTTTTTCTTCGGGTCTGATCTTTCTCAATCCAGGTTTTTCCTAGTAGTATAGAAAATGGGGCGTTGTTCTCAACAAATTTAATGATCTCAAATTCTTCTTCTGTCTAAGTGCCATGAGAACTCATAGATGTCTGGGTAAGTCTTCCACATAGGTTTATCAACTTTCCTCTAAATAATCCTATTCCTCCTAATGAAGGAATCAAAGCAATCTTTCCCAAAATTTCCCAGGTTTTTTCTGTCATGATATTCACTTGTGTTTCCTCATCCAGGACACATTCTATGTCAAAGTCTCCTATTCATTTTTCTATGCACTCTTCCTCTTTGAAGATCTATAATAAGTTGATATCTTTGTGGTCATTCGGGGTTTCTTTCATTTGTAGTAATATAGTCTATGATTCTTTCTGGAGTTCTTCCATGGTCTCTGTTTCTTGATCTTCCTCAGGGTTTTTTTGTCTCATATTCATTCTTTCAACCTTAGAAATCATTCTAGGGAAATCCAGAACTTCATGGTCCATAACTTTACAACAAATACAACTAGGTCTTCTACAAGGGCATTCCTTAGCAAGGTGTCCCGGTCCTCTGCAACTGTAACAAATATTTAATCCTCTCTTTCTCTTAAATGATCCCCAACCTTTCTTGTACTGCGTGCTAGGATCATGGTAGCTAACCTGTAGAAAATTATTCCTAGGATCCTGCATCCATTTTTTAGTCCAAACATTCTTTCTATGCATAGGAATAACATATCTTTCATTATTTCTATCAGATCTACTCATATCAAACCTTCTTTCTTCTAATTGCGCCCTATTTTTCAGATTAGGATCAAATCTATTAAACATACCTAGATTCATTCTTTCAAAATAAAAATTTTCACTTATCTTACTTTTCTCAGAGCACAAAGCTTCCAGATCTTACCTCTTTTCGACAAAAAAATTCATTGATCTTACCTCTTTTTTTCCAGATCCAATTCCTTTCTTAGCACAGAGCTTCGTAGTCAAGTAGAATATTCCGCACTTAAAGCAACAGATCTATGCACAAATATTTCTTTCTTTTCCTCAATTCCCAACAATCATAGTTTCAGGTCCCGACAACAGAACCATTTCTTGGCACAGCGACAAACCCAAGGTTCAACGCTTCAAAAACGCACCAAAAAAACTCTAACTACCGACCCTTTAGGCAACACCTGCGAAGCATATGAAGTCTCACCCGAGGTAGAGGTAGGGGTTGTTGCAGGACTCCAGTGTCTGCAACCTTAGCTGGGACATAGATCTATGATTACAATACTCTAACAAAGAACTTAACAGTCAACATTCATCAATATTTAACCTTTATTCACATCGCAGATCCAAACCCTAATTATAGAGAAACACAATATTCAACAAGATCTAACACATTTAAGCACTTAGCATGGAGAGATAGATCAGATCTAACATTCATTCACCTTACCAAGCACTGAGCTATTAGATAAGATGCATCATACATAAAGATACTAAGCATAAATCACATCACTAACATACAACATAATGCAAAAATCAACCATAACACAGGATATACGTGGTTCACCTTAGTGTGGGGCTATGTCCACCAACTCTTCGTCTTCTTTATTATCTTTTGTCAATCTCCTTACATGCACAAAGACTCATAACCTACTCCGCATAGGACAGGAGATCTGTGCGCACCTCGCCAGATCCTCCTTCCCTGAGCTAGGTTACAACACAAAGCCTTCTTACTTTCTATACACAAGCTTCTTACAATCACTTGCACTTAGCTCTACAAGTTCTTAACACATAGCATGCACAAAGCATCCACAACTATTTGCACTTAGCACATTGGCCTCTTCCTACATCGCGTAGATATCTATTTATACATTACAAAAGAGGCCTAATCATGGGTAAACCCATGGGCTGACATCCCATACTCGTTACATAAGCCCAAAACCCAAAAATCCCTAAACAAGGGGTCGAGATCCTGCGATCTTTGCTTCGACTTGCACTCCACCTTCGACAGCTTGTCGAAGTTGCAAAAATGGGTCAAAAGTGACCAAGGATCTTCAAAACTTGGTCAAGGGCCAACAGGCCCCCAACACTCACATGTGACTCGTCCCGAGTCACTCTTCTCTAGGTAATTCTACCTCGAGCCTGGCTCGAGCTGCTTCGACCTATTGCTTTGCCAAGGCCTCCTGCTCGACGAACTATTGAATAACTGCCTCGTTCACAGGTCCCTCTAAGCATTGTTCTACTGAAGTGACTACTTGTTCCATCTCTGCTCCTCAACCTTCAATCTCCTCAAACAGTTGGAAAGCTTCGTCCTGGACTGGTTGGAGCCTCTGTTGGAGAAATTGCTATTTTTGACACACTAGTTCAGTGGGAGTTAACTGACTAGTTCTATTTAGAATTTCTATTTTTACCATCACTATTATGCATGCATGCATTCCTAAGGAAAGCTAATTGCTTGATTGATTTTCTTAATTATGGAATGCTTTTCCCTATATATGAGTGTATTCCACTCATTCATTGTATCATATTGATCATGATCTATGTATCAATCATCAGCTCATTGGAGTAGTCTGAATATATTTTCTCATTCTTCCATATTGAATCTCTCTTCCTTTTTTGATAAGTTTTGTTTGTATTTTCTTTAGCTAGATCTCCTGTGCAGGTTTCCATGAAACACTGACATGGTATCAGAGCTATGCTTCTTGGAGCAAGCCAGACAAGCTAAAGAATAAAGAAAACAGGAGTTTCGACGAGCTAAATCCGTTGTCATACCGTTTAGCAGTTATTGCTCCCAAAATATTACGTTTTTGAGGAATCAAACTGCATAAAAAGTAAATCGACCCATTTTGGAAGTGGGTTTTCAATTGTTTGGCGATATTATTCACCGTTTACTAAGAAAGTAAGTCGCAAGATCATCTTCTGAAACTGATATGAATTCTTAATTTCTTAATTTTTCACTTGCAAATTGAGAGTAAATTTTTCGGGGTTCTTCGAAATAGTGGGAGAGATGGATATGGAAACTATTATACAGTCAAACTTGGTGGTAATCCCCACACCATACAATTATTTTGATTGGAAATCCAAGGTGACATTCCAACTCAAAAGAAAAGGACTGTATAATTTGACAATGGCGATAGAAACAGAACCTACATCAGCGATTGAGAAGATGAGATGGGTGAACCGTAAGGATGAGGCCACAGGACTACTTCTTGAATTAATATCCACTGATTTATGGTTTCATGTTGCCGCATGAAAGACTCCAAACGAGATATAGACCACCTTGGAAGGACTCTTTTTAAAGCAGGATGAGATGGGAGGTCATATGCTTGAGGTAGAGTTGAATACCTTAGACCCTAAACGTTTTGATAATATACAATATTTTTTTACTAAATTTAAATCTTTGTTATTAAGCTTGGGTGAATGTGGTATTGATTACTCTACACAAGAGAAACAACTTATTCTAACAATCTTGGCCAAGCTAGGACCAAAATACACTGTATATGTTTCCAATTTCCATTCTGGCAGATATCTTTTTGGAGCAAATTGGAAAATGCCTACGTTGGCTCAGTTCATTGAGTGTCTTACACAAGAGCAGACAAAACTCATACATATGGGCCTCGTGGAATATCCCAAAACACATGCACTCACCATGCAAAATGGAAAATGGTCATTCAAACAGAATAGGAAGGAGGGATATTCCAAATCCTTTAATGATTCTTCAGGTTCCAAAGACTCTTCAGATTCCAAGAAGAAGAAGAAGGGAAAGTAGTGCACTTACTACAATAAACCAAATCATGAAGAATCCACATGCATGAAGAAACATATCGATCTTATGGCACATGCAATTCAACAGAACAATCTTGGAAACTTCATTCCGGAGGGAGTCAAGAAGCAGAAAGAAGAAGATCCTGCTCCTAAGAAAGATAATCATCATGCTCTTGTTGCAATTAATTCCTCATTTGAATCATGGATTATAGATTCTGGTGCAACCCATCATATGGAAGCGAAAGAGGAAGTTTTCTCTTCTTTGAGTCCTTGCTCAAGACCCCCTATTCTCATGGGGGATGATACTCCAGTAGCAGTAACAGGAGAAGGGAGAGTGGAACTCCACAATGGAAGTTTTGAGAGTGTTTTACATGTTCCAAAGCTTTCTATGAATCTGCTCTCAGTTTATCAGATCACTCAGAAAGGAAAAACTGTTGAATTTACATCAGATTTAGTTTCAGTAATTGACATGCATGACAATTCCATTATTGCAATTGGTGAGGTGGATTACAAGTCAAGGTTGTATAAATTCACTAAGTTTTCTAACGATGGCTCCTCTATTCTACTTACACGTAAGGAGAGTACTTTGCATGCACCTCCACTGAAACATGCATACACTCTTGTTCTTCCATCAGTTTCAGACATCAGAGATGATTCCATACACTCAAATTATGTACATGGAAATAAGCAGGTAGTACATCCAGATAAGAAGACAGGGCCGAATCTTCCGCAGATGCCCAATAAGGAACATACCACACTTCAAGCAACAGGAAACCTTGTAGGGAATCCATTAGATTCGAGGATGACTTGATCTCAACATGAGGAGCATTCTCATTTATTTTCAGCTTCAGAACTTGCGATGCCCATGCATTGCTATATGGTTCAATCTACTGATCCAAAAAACTACAATAGGGTTGTGGGAAATCCATTATGGAAACCAACCATGCAGAAGGAGTATGATTCACTCCTACATAACCAGACTTGGAATCTAGTTCCACATCCACCAGAAAGGAATATTTTCAGGTGCAGATGGGTCCACGGGATCAAGAAGTACAAGGCCCGATAGGTTTCCAAAGGACTTCATCAGATCCATAAAGATTTCTATATCTTCACGAAGACTTTCAATGAGCAGAATTTTCAGACTTTGCGGGATCGTCTTGCAGTGAAGAACACAGTTGCCTACCAACTGCCATTTTCTTCTTTTGATACATTATCTTTTTAGGAGGGGTTTTGTTCCCACATGGTTTTCCCTCTTTCCTCACTTTTATCCAATGTTCATTAGTTGCATTGTACTTGAGTACCTAAAATGGCCTAGTAGTCGGGACTCATCTTTTACTCCATAGTGATGTTCAGGGGG
>ML802216.1:58210-98903 GCA_009831015.1 Picea engelmannii | reverse complement strand
AGCTTGAAGAAAAGAGGTGGAAATGTTGCATTTGGAGATGAATCATCTACCAAAATACTTGGAAAAGGAACTGTAAAGCTTGGAAGTGAAAATGTAAAAGTAGGAAAAGTCCTATTGGTTGAAGATCTGAAGCATAATCTCCTTAGTGTCAGCAAAATATGTGATCAAGGATACACTCTTACGTTTGACTCCCAAAAATGTAAAATCAGAGAAAACAACTCGGGAAGATTGGTTGCAACTTCAACAAGAAGACTGAACAACATATACATCCTAGACATGAATAAGAGAGAGAAGAAATAAGCCACACAAAATGATTCAAAGGAAGAAAAAGTCCCAAAGACCAAAAATAAGGATGAAGTATTATTGAGTGCCACATGTTCATGGGGAGCATCCCCCAAAGAAGAAGGTTACATTTTGCCATTAAACTCAAGGGGAGAAGCCCTAACCTTTTCCATTGATGCCAAAGGGGGAGAGAAATTGGGATCATGATGATAGGGGGAGCATGAGTGTTTCCATCAATGACAAAGGGGGAGATTGTTGGAAGATTGGTTGTTGTCATTGATGTCAACCCTAGTCATGGGTTTTGGACTGCAAGATTGATAAATGCATTTGGACATGAAGGACAATGCACATGCATATACAACACCCATGAATGGATAGTATACATCATGTTTTTTTTGGTGGTATGTGTCACGTCACGTGGATCCTCATGGTTGAGGAGAAATGAATTTTTGAAGATGACAAAGTGAATTGAAGAAGGAAGTACATGTAGGCCCTGAAAATAATTAAAGAAAATAATTACAAAATAAGAAAGTGTCAGGTCGGCCCTAATGTTAAATTGAAGTGACATAAATAGTATAAATAAACATCATTATACATTCATTTTGATAAAATTTGAATTTCAGAGGAAATAAGAAGTAAAAGAAGGCCAGATTTCAAGGGAGGATGAAGTCTTTTGGTGATGTGTTTTAAGGTATGTTATTTTTAGGTCATCTTACCATTTTTTCTATAACATTTTTTATAGAATGATTCAGATGGTGAAATCACTATGTTATTGAGAATACATATCAAGGTACCTCTAGTAAAAATTTCAGCTCTTGATTCTCTATAATTATGGAGATACACTCTGTGGAAGATAGGATTTGTGACCGGTCCTGAAGCTAGTGAATAAACATGTGTTCCAGGTAAAACAGTCATAACTTCTTCATACATAATCCAAATGAAGTGGGACTACTTCCATTGGAAAGATTACAGATTTTATTTTCTTTTGTGCGAGTTTAAGAATCGGATGTTAAATATTGAGCGTGGGGCATGTTGTACAAGTTGGGTCTTATGAATAGACCAGAATTGAATAAAGTCTACCATTCTTTCTATAACCTCTTTTTGGGTGGAAGGAAGGGGAAAGGATGGAGAGTTAAAATCTCTCTTGATAATGGAGGATTGTATCTTCCTCTTGGAGGTTTATCCCTCCCTCTACATTTGGAAGTTGTAGCTACCTTTGGAAGTCATTACTTCCCTTGAACAAAAACTATTGATTATTTCTCATATATTGTGCATGGTGTATTGTGGTGTTTTGGTGTAACTCTTATACTATTGTTCATTGCTCATTGGATATAATTGAATGGTTTAATTATAATTTGAAAAAGGTTTTTAAATTTTACTTGATATTGATTCACCCCCCTCTCAGTATTAACACATCTGTGCACACTACGAAATCTTCATTCGGATATGCAATCCTTAGGATTGGAGCATTGGTTAACAACTGCTTCAATCACTGAAATCTTTTCTCACATTCTTCTGTCCACTAAAACATTTTCTCCTTCCTTTGCAAGGAAGTGATAGGGTGAGATATCCTTGAGAACCCTGCAATGAAACTTCTATAATAACCAGCTAGACCCATAAAGGATATGACTTCTGTCACATTCTTAGGTGCTGACCATTTTATGATGGCCTATATATTATTAGGATATACAACTATCCCTTCCTTTGAAATGATATGCCCCAAGTAATGGATCTTCTTTTGATAAAATGAGCACTTTCTCAACTTGGCATACAATTGGTTCTCTCTTAGCACTTGCAGCACTATCCTCAAATGTTGTTCATGCTCTTCCTCCGACTTGGAATACACCAGGATGTAATCCAAAAATACTATGACAAAATTGTCTAGATATTCTCTGAATACACCATTCATTAGGCACATAAAAACAACAGGTGCATTTTACAACCCAAATGGCACCACTATGAGTTCATAATGACCATACCTTGTTCTAAAGTCAGTCTTGCTGATGTCTTCATCCTTTATTATTACCTAGTGATATCCTGATCTAATATCTATTTTCGAAAATATCTTATCATCCTTCAACTAGTCAAAGAGAATATCGATCCTTGACACAGGATACTTATTCTTAATAGTCACTTTGCTCAATTGTCTAAAATCGATACACAATATTAACATCCCATCCTTCTTCTTCACGAACAGGACCGAGGAACCCCAAGGTGACACACTTGGTCTTATATACCACTTCTTCATAAGCTCTTCAAGTTGCAACTGCAATTCTTTCAGCTCTGGTGTACTCATTCTGTAAGGAGTTTTCGACACAGGAGCTGCTCCAAGCATCAAGTTTACAAATAAGTCAATATCTCTCTTTGAGGGTAGTCTGGGTACCTCCTGGAATACATATTCAAACTCTTTTAGTACCGCATGATCTTCGATATTTGACATCTTATCCTTAGGTGTTTCCTCCACATGGGCTGCAAATAATTGACAGGCTTTCCTGTAGCACTTCTTGAGTTGCATTGTTGATATTTCTCTGACAACAACAGCTCTAGGAATTCCTTGGACTGTTTTTCGATTTCCTTCCTCATCCAGGCAAGTGAATGCCTTGTTACAACATTCAAGGATGGCATGGTGTTGGTCCATCCAATCCATCCCAAATAGACAGTCATAAGAACCTAAAGCCAAAATGTTCAATTCAGCCCTTGTGCTCAGTCCATTCATGTCCACTGGACATGACTTAACCAATTATGTAACCTTTCTCTTGGTTTCTGTAGCCAGCTGCACTAACCACTATTTTCCATGTTTGCTTCTTGACAATTGCAAACTTTCCACCACTCTAGGATCTATATAACTATGACTATCCCCTTAATCAAATAAAATAGTAAAGGGATGGTTATTGATCATACCTTCAACTTCAGTCATGTACGACTGATATTCTGCTTGCTTGTTGTCCAGGGATGTGTAGATCCTGGGTATTCTACTGCCCATGTCCTCCACTATTTCATCTTGCTGAACATTATGGACAGCTATCACTTCACCATTTTTGTGGGGACAATCTTTGTACATGTGGTTCCTCTGACAGCCCCAACACTGAATGGGCATCTGCCTTGGCCTTTGTCCCCCTAGGTCAACCATTCTCGGCTCTCTAAATGATGGTTGTCCTTGAGGACGGTTTCTGAAAAGGGGATGTTTGTTTCTCTTCTGCCTCTTATCTTTCTTAAACTTCTTCTAGTCATCCAAAGCCTTCTGAAAAGTAGGATTTCTCTTTGTTGTTCACATAAGCATTTCTCTCTTCTTATCATTTCTTCCATAGTCTTAGGGTCATCATACTAGATATTGTCAAAGATGGAAGGTGGCAGTCCGCTCATATACCTTTGAATCTTGACAGTCTCATCCTTGATGAACGAAACATACTTCAGTAATTCCAAAAACCTTCATTCGTATTCATCAATGGCCATGATGCCCAACTTGAGTTCAAATAACTCTTTCATCTTTCGGTCATAATATATTTTATTCAAGTATTTCTTTTCAAAATACGTCTTGAATTATTTCCGAGTAACATCCTTCTCTTTAATGTGTTTCACCTGCACAAGTTGATCCCACCACATGGATGCTTTTCCTTTCAGTTGATACATTGCAATTCTTCCTTTGGCATGGGAGGAATAATTCTACAGTTGGAAGTATTTCCTCATGCCAAGCAACCATGTCTCGGCATCTTCCTCCTTATGTTCTCCATCAAATGTAGGAGGCTAAATATTTTTCATTTCTCCCTTTAGTTCATCCACTCCAGATCTCCTATGTTTTCTGGTAGGAGATGGGCTTGAAATACTGCGTGCCTCCTTATTGGAATGTTTCAGGGAGTGATGATGATTCCTTCTAACGCTTCTCGATCTTCTTTTCTTCTCAGGGGTCTTGCGACTCCCTATTTTTCTTGAGTCACTCTCCTTATCCAACTTCTTTTCGATTCTTTCTAGACTCTGCATCAACTTTAGGTTGAATTCACCCTGTTGTTCCTTAGCTTTCATGAGCTTCCTGTTATCTGCTCGGTTAGTCTGGGCATATTTCTGCCATTGATCAATGATTTTCATCATATTCCCTTCCTTATCTATCTCTTCTCCATGTCCATTAGAGTTTGATCCTTCAAATCCCAAATGAACATCCATTCCTTTTGATTCATTCTCTAAACTTGAAGCAGTCTGTACCTCTTCCATTTATTTTCACTCAGTGGAAACTCTATTCGGTTCTGACACTCGTTAAACTTATTCAAACACAATGTGCAGGCAACCAGAATTTGTCATGCCATCATTTCTTAACAAATCCCACAACATTCATAAAAATATGATTCAAGAAAACTTTCAAAATTCATTTTCTTTCGAAGATCTGATGTGTGAAGTTTTTGGGCACTAGCCCCTTTCTCTCAGTCCCCAACCCATGTGACCATGGGTCATGACCAAGCTCTAGATCAAGAAGCACTTACTCAGGCATTTGGCTTCAGAATATTTCCAAGCACCACACAACAATCTCTTAGAGTTCAGATTACTGGACTCACAAAGTAGGGTGGATCAACAGTCCATGACTACGCAACATCCAATGGATGACACCTGTTGAAACAAACTTTATTTTTCCTAAAAACCTTAAACTAAAATAAAATTTTTGATTATGGATCCGCCCTTGGTTTTGAAAACTGGTAAAAACATTAAATTTTTTCAAGAATTTAGGGTTTCGGGGTTCTGCTATTTACGTTGTTTGATATTTAACGACAACACTAAAGTCTCGATACTGAAGTCATGAAAAAGTAGATTTAAAAGAGGTTAAATGAAGTTAATAAGAATAATTAAAAACATTTAACGATAATTTAATCTTTTCACATTTTGGTATTGGGAATCTCATTTCAAACAATAGTTCAAAATTCCGATGTGTAATTCACAAAATCCTTTTAATCACGATTAATTAAAGTTTAAACATACTTAATATATCAATTAATCAGTCGCATTTTGGGAAATCGAAGAATTATCACTCGTCACGATTTTGAAAAACCTCGAAACATGGAGTCCCAAAAGTATTAAATGCTTAAGTGAGATTAACTTAACATCAAAACAAAGGTTAACGATATAAATTGTTTTTTCGCATTTTCGTTTTTCGGGATTTTTCAAAGACATTTCATTCGAACTCCTGGTTTCGAATTGTCGATATTTGGCCGCATTTATTATAGATTAATGAAATATCTTATAGTGTAAGACACTTATCTCCAGTTGTACTCTCCTCATTAAGGAGAATGAATTTATCGCCCGTAGAAGAACAATCTAATTAAGGCAGGCTAAAGGTGAATAAAGGTTTCTAATTCAAATTCCTTTCTCAGTTTCAGCAAAATTAGCAAGTTGTATCTGAGAAATATTACGCCTTATTTTCTATAACAACTACTCGATTTTTATCACAGGTATCATGGCACCCAAGAAAATGCATAAAAAGAGTGAGGATGCCAGTGGAAGCTCAAATCCAAACTTATATGTTCTATCTGATACCACACCACATGTTGTAGATTCGGTTGGGTCCTGGATGAAGATTTTTGAAATCTTGGAGCATGAGGTTAGGAATTGCCCAGACAATTTTGGAAATGAAAGGACTGACAAGACATAAAATAAACTCAGATATATAGCAGAGGCCGAGCTCCATAAAATAGATGCATGTCCAAAGCTCATGCCATACAATGGCATGATAAACTGGGCTCTGATGAACATCGATGTGCAGACCAGGAGTATCATGAACCATCAAAAGGTCATCGTCGACTCGTTTAGGCCAGAACATATTCAAGTAATGTACAAGCTATCCCCTATTTCTAAATATATTTATAATGTCGAATTTGTAGAAGAATTTCAATGAAAGGAGTGTACAGAATTTGACCAAACCTATCCATATATAATAAAAGCATGGTGGGGAATTCCAACAAAATTTAGAGCCGATACCCATGGTGTTTATGCCACAACATCATTAAATGAATATATGGTTTATATAGCAATGATGTTATGTAGACTATTTGGGAGGAAAATCCCTACCCATTTCCTTGCGGAATGGGTGCCAATTATACACGAGGTAGCCGAGGGTTACACTTTCAACTGGGGCAAGATTCTATCAGATAACCTAACCAAGGAGATTGCAGAGTACCAAATGGAAAAGTCAAAAGGCCAACCAACATATTTTTATATGGCAGCGTATGTCATGGACGTTATCTGTTATATGACCCATTTCCCATTGATGAATTGGAGCTAGAATCCAACCTGTGCAGAACCCATCCATTTCTATCACTCTCAACTATGGGAAGAGAAAGAAAAAGATTTATTTTACGAAATCTATCACTATGTAGTGATTCATGTGCACCAAATATTGTATGGATACCCACCCCCTCGGATTTTAGATCAAATCATGGGAAACCTCAAGACAATTGTAGATTGGTTTATCAAAGAGAATTTCTCTTATGTCAGAGTCTTCGGATGTTCAATTCTCCCTCATGCTCTCCCAAAATTTCTCCCTAATAGACTGGTGTGCAGAGAAGTCACATACCATATAATAACAGGAGGCATCGGTAAAGAGTTAAAAGCAGCTCAGAAGAAATTCTGGCCAACCTTTCCTATACATATTGGGAGGTTTGCACTGCTAAATTTTGGCCATTCCAAAGTGGAAGCCATAGCATTAGAAGACATTCAACTGGTAGATATTGAACTCAGAAAGCATGATCCATATCAAATTGTGGGAAATCATCTAGCTCATTGCGATATGAAAACATATGAGCATGAAGACTCCCCCTGTGATGACATATTTAAAGGAATTAGATCCTATGAAGAGATATTAGACAGAGTGTAGGCGTTACCCCCTGATCTATAGACCAGCTTCCTTGCTTTCCAGAAGCCCAGACGAACTGGGTTGCCCAAGATACTTCAGGGAGAATCGATAACCCCTCCTTCAGAACAAGAAAGTATACCTCCATGTTTTGAAACGAAATCTTTGGATAAAAGGGTTATAGAGGAAAACCCAAAGAATCCTGAAGTGTTTTCACAAAGATCAGAAAATTCGCAGACAGGACATTCGGGGTCTGAAACAGATTCTAAGTCTGAGACACCTTTAAAACCAAATCAAATGGATTCTCCTTTATCATCAACTATTCTTGCTGATACCCCCAAAACAACAGAAGGAACACAATTCACAGAGTTAGGCAGTTCGATTATAGCCTTGATTCATTTACAGTCAATTTTTGGGATTCCCCATCTCAGAGCTATATATGTAAGTGATCTTGACCCAATATCTATTGAAGAAATACCTTCCTCTGAATTCTTTTTCAGTAAGAAGAGGAAGGCTGTAGTGAAACAAGAAATGAACCTGAAAGAAGGTACAATGGTCAAAAATCACAGGATACTTGTGGATGGACAAAATCTAGAAGAGGAAGACTTTGCCACGGAGGTAGAAGGCTCTTTGGGGGATTTTTCTACGGCCAAATTATTCTTAGTAGATAATCTGAAATCAAGGTTGCAACAAAAAAATCAAATGATATCCCAGTTGCAAAGTCAAATAAAAAATACATAGAAAAATATTAGAGAAGAGATAAATAAAGGACTGGAACAGGCCAGAACTGCTGACAAATAGGAAATTCAACTACTCAAGCCTAGTTTAGATGAGATGTATAAGAAGATGCAAGCCATTCAAGGACAAGTCATTCAGCAAGAGGAATTAGTAAAGCAGTTGCAAGATAAATTTAGTTCCACTGAAAGCTAGGTGGTAAATATAACGATATTCCAAGCTCAAGCACTAGAAGTGCACCAGAAGCTAGAGGCAGAACACCAAATCATTTTTTCTAAAGTAGAGATCATTCAAAACCATTTTCGGGATGTAAGTCAATCATTGGAGAACATTACTTTCAAAGAAAAAGAGGCTACAACAGCCTGGGACGCTTTCCAAAAGGCAGTTGTATTTTCGGCTAAAGAAGAAGTACCAGTAGCTCCTAAATTAACTGTCACTAAACAGATCAGGGGTGATATCATGCTGAAGGTATGGGAGGCCAATATATATAAAAGCAGGAAAATGGCCAAAGAGATAAAGGAAGAATGTGAAGAGACTTTCAATTTATTAGATAGAAAATTGTTAGACATTGGAAAGGGCGACTGCCCTAGACTACTCGGACAGATCAATTTTATAAGACATCAACTGAACCTAAAAGAGAGCTTAAATGAGGCCCATATTGAAATTTCGCAGTTGATAAAGGTTAATGTTGCACAAATGGAAAAATGGTTGGTGAAGCCAAACCTACAGTTACAATCAGTAAAATTTGAGGATAAAAGGATTGAGGATAGGTTGCCGAAAATTTAGAGGAAACAATATCTATTTGAAGCAAAGGATGCGTCTGAGCCTTTACAAAGATTAACGCAGTTTATAAGGAGCTGTGTTCAGTGTTTTGAGCCAAGTGAAGAAAATACTTCAAAGGAATGATGGAGCGTTACATGCTACCCATTAGACCGATGTATGTAAGAAGATAGGAAAGAAACCAGTGGAACGGTTCAAGTCTTTATTTTTGTAACCGTTAAATATCTAGGAGTAAGGAAAGTTCCAACCGTCTAGGGTTGAGAACATTTGTATAAATATAATTTCAAAATACTTAGAAAAGGATTTTTCCTGGCCGATTGTAGAAAAGAAATTTCTCCTTCACAAGAATTAAGACAAATACAATCCAAAGACTCCATATTCTGTCAATCCTGAGTTATGTGTTCTTTTGTTCTTTCATTTTTAGCATCATTTCTTATATATCTTTGATGAATGTTTAACTGCAACTTAGTAAAAAATGTACTGTGGTTATATGTTATTTAGTCATTTGAATGTTTATGGATTTTCCTCTATGTGTGCTATTAGCAGACACAAGACCTGTGGATTATTTAGATCACCATATATTTATGCTTCATTAAAGGTTTCTCGTCTATTTTCTTCTTCTGTTACAAAGTGATATTCTTCCATGATTGATGCCTCGTGTTGTTTAAACATCTTTATGTTTTCTTTCATCACATTCATTATTTTCAATTTAACTTAGATACGAGAAACGACCTGTGAAATTGTTATATTATTAATTCAAATTTAGGAACTTTTCTCATATAATCTAAAACATAAATAACAAACCTAAAAACAACAGATCTTTTAACCTTATTTTCCTCCATGACTGTATATTGCGAGACAACCTAATATAGCACCTGGCCTCAAGGATCAAAGCAACATCGCGTTAACCTTGTTTAATACTACCCTAGAGACAACCACCACCCGGGTTGAACTTGAATGTTCATGGGCAGTCATCGAACATGACATAAGTATCCAGGAACAATTGGTAGCTAGACAAAGACAACTCAGAAATCAGCCATAGCTTCTTTTCCTAAAGAACTTATTTTCTTTCTTTTATCAAAAACTCTCTTTATTTTTGGATGCCTTGACATTATACTTTGAAGCCTTAAGTATAAACTCAGGAACAACAACAGCCACTATGGAACTTCAAGCATGTGAGCTCTGGGACTTTGGAGCTTTGGGAATTCAGAGGATTTCACATCCGCACACTCCCAACACCCCGAACCATTAATTTCTGAACACTTCCATGTCACCTTTGGTGACGTTATTATGTCTTGTCACCTCGGCATTATGAATCTTTTGAAATTTCTTTCTTTCCTTCTCTTATGAACGATTCTTTCAGAGTGTCAATTCTCCAGACTTCACAACCGGTGCCACACATCCACTGGGACCCACGGTTTCTCACAACACTTAATGCCTTTCAAGTTGCAGGGGCATGCATCCACGGTTTGGAGTAACTTGCCTTTCGTCCCGCAATTCCTCTGATACTGACACGTAACCCCCCGAGAAAACTGTGGTTTGGATTGCAGGACCGCCCTAAGAAATTAATTCACGTGCAACTTGGGTCCCCACAATTCCTCCTGGCCATGAATCTGGATGTATTGTGATCAACGCCAGTGTGGGACTGTCGACCTTTAACTATGTTATTCAACCTCAGGGACCACATTGTACAATTGTAAACATTCTGGGTGGGGGCACTTGGCAGGTATAGGAAAGGTCCACGTCACCTCCAGGTGATGTCATCATGACTCCCACTTCATCTCTTCGGGCTTTAGAGCTTCAGACTTCAGGAGTTTAAACTCCTCTACGCTCGTTTTTTCCTAGAGAGCTTTCCCCCAGAGTTCACGATCTACTGACGCGTGTCCTCCTTCATGATCAATGGCTATGAGTGACTTTGACACTTCGGGACTTCGGGAGTTTGTGACACTCGACACTTGAAATCCTTCGAAGTGAATTTCCCCGAAGTCTCAGATCTGTTGACACGTCCTCCTCTAGCGACCAACGACCAGGATCTACATCGACTATTTTGCTTTCTCCTCGATCATAGAACTTTTGAAGTGATATTGCTCCAGAGTTGTGAATCTTGCACCACCTGCCAACCTGGATCGGATGACTATCGATCCTTTTCACTAAGATCCAATGGCTTGGGATCTGTTTCCTCCTCAACGCTCTCATTTTCTTTTCTGGACACAAATCTAATGGTCCAGACTCCTTCCAACTACACATCTAACGATTGTTGTCACTCCTCCTCCTAAGATTCATTTCTCAAACCCCTTTCTTCTTAGAGGGTTGCTTTGACACTTAGTCAACTTTCGGATCTGTGCACTCCTTGCAACAGATCTTCACGTCCCTTCATGAGAAAACTCAATCTATTTCTCCCAATATTTTTACGTCAAAGACTCTATCGATGCACTCCTTGCACCTAGTGACACTCTGAACCTCAAATTTTGTCTCTTTCGACAACAGTTCACTCTGAAATATTTGTCTCGTTAACCACTAAGATGGCCCATCCAGGCTCAGTTTCGAAACCATGCCCCGATACCATATTGTAACGTCCCTGACCACCAACAGGTTGGGTAACGCTACTACGTGGAATATACACTTATATAATATATGCATTTAAATGAATTTAAAACACTTCATCACAATAAACAAAAAATTAATGCTATCATACAGAAGGAATGGAACTAACAGTAATTCCTATACGCAACGGAATACATGATAACATTCAAGCATCGCAGACATTCATAACATATAAATTAATTACATAAATAATACTTATCTTTTAAACTGGAGTAACTCCACCAACTACGTGCATACCTTCCACGAGCCTCCCAACCTTGGACCATGTTGCTCATCACGCTCGACAGTGGGTCACCCCCGAGCTGGGACTAATCTCCACCTAGGGAAAGGGAATCCTAGGCTAGTCTAAGGTTACAGGAAAACTACACAATACAACTGGAAGGATTGTCTCCATGAGCCTTCTTACGCCCACTACTCACAGACTCTCATTCCCCACATGCATGTTCCACCCGGGAGTATACACCTTCACTGTCACACAGTCCATTGACTACTTCACCTCCCTCTGAGGGTCTTGGCAACAGGCCAGATCAGGAATTCTCAGATCTCCGTAGCTGGTGTTGGACCCTCTCTGGGAGAAAACCACTTCCCAACAAAATCTCTCACATGGAGAGAGCTACTCATAGGCCTGACAACCTACCTCTTCTACCACGGGCCTGACATCCCACTTCTTTCGCCAGTTTCAAGTCAATTCCCGCAAGGTAAGGATAACAACAACAACAACAACATTCGGTTAACTCACAGGTGATAGAAACAACAAGAAATTGGGTATAGACATCCAAAAATGGCAACAGTCCACACTAAGACACAACATGGCTCAGGCCATGTCCAGGATGTGTCGAGCTTCACAGTAAAACAACACAGGTTGAATTGACGGTTTTTTTGGTTCCAGATATATGTGAGGGTGCAAAGGTCGACGACGAAGGTCTCGTGTTCAGACAGAGGATGGGAAAATGGCAGAACCCCCAACTCGGTTTGAATCTTGGGTTTTAACTGCATGATCCTAGGTCGACACCTGTATCCCTGGAGTTGCATGCACTCCATTTAACATACATTCCCTTTCTAGGAACTTAGGACAACACTCAACATGTCCACCTTAGCCTTCAGGAATTAGTAATAACATATTATTCCTTTAGAGGTAAGATCCCTATCTTAGCCTCTAGGCCCAATTAGTTAGCCCCCTCCCTTACCCAACCTTGTGGAAGCTTAGTCCCCCATCACTCTTTCTTTGTGGTCGGTCTGCACGTAGCGATGTTTAATCTTTATTAATGTTCTTCATAATTACATTTACAAATATAGGCTCCAGGCCTTTAACACTTAGGCTCTCCGACCTAATAAACACATAATCCCACCAACTTATCAACACTTGGGTCACCATCCTACAAAACATGTTTACAATTCATAAATACATCATGAGCTCGTCCTTGGGGATATTACAACTATGTATGAGAAAAGTCGTGCACTTTTATGAACGTCCCATTTATGGATCTTTTCGCCCCCCCAACCACTTATGGACCAACTCCCAACCTCATTTGACCTTCATATCTGAGTGAAATCTGAATGGGGGGTTCGTTAAGGACTAGAGGGTTCCCTAAAATTCCCCTTGTTCACACCAAGAACCAATTACATTTTTCCTCAAAGAAATGCTATAAATAAGAGCCATGGGCGCACTAAGAAACCAATATCTTCATAATATTGTTATGCTACCTCAATTCTCCCTTGGGAATCCTTTTTTTTTCTTTGGATACTTCAAGAATCATTGCAATAGGCCATTCCAATCACCTCTTGAGGGAATAGACATTGATTTTCTTCACCATTTTCCATTTTTCTTCCATTGTAAGAAGATATCTCCATTAGGGAATTCAAGATCCCTCCCAAGAAGGAAGAGGGGACTCATAATTCCTCATTTTTCTCTACGGTGTTTTTCCTGCTAATCTATTGATCCATTGGTAGCATTATCTTGGTCATTGGTTGATTTTTTATGGTTCTAAGTTTCTCATGCATTCTAACTTTTATTTCTTAGTTGTTTTAGTTTGTTTCTTTGTTTATTACATGTGTTTGGCTTGTTTAACCCACTCACAAACTTTTTTCTTGTCTAGAAGGCTCATCTAGACATGCAAGTGTTGTTTGTTTTGTCACTCAAGTGACAAAACCAACACAACACCAAGTAATCTCTCATGTACTCTCTGAATGGATCCTCTGGCACTTCCTGTCCCTGACCTGGTTGTCCTCCTACATGCCCTAGTTGTCCCAATGGTTGTCCCTCCTGGAACTGTGGAAATAAAGGTTGGGGAATCCTCCTAGATGATGTATAGGCTCGGATAGGTGAAGGGTGTGAACTCACTCCACCCTGAGATCCACTGGAGCCACTGGCCCCACCTCCCTCGTGTCCTCTTGAACCACTCGCTCCTCCTATGAAATTGGCACCTATAGTGCTCACGCTATGATGGATCATCCATGTACTAATGGCCATCTGTGATATGATGTTCATCATGTCATGTTGTCCTCTGGATAGGTCATTCAATATGGCATTCATACTGTCTGGATGTTTCTTCGGGCCTTTCCCCCTACCCTATGGTGTCTCTCGTCTATCACCCATACTCCTCTTTATTTTTCCTATGTTTCAGAGTTTATATGCTCTCTGTCCTCTAACGTTGGCTCTGTATCTGACTGACTGTGGAAGGGAGTGTAGTCCCTTATGTTCATGTCTCTCATGTTTGTACTATGACCTCTATGGTATTGAATGTATTCATCCCCAATATGTCCTCGACCCTCTGGGTATTCTTCACTTGTTCCCAGAATCATGGGGTCATGAGAAGCACGTATTCACATGCTAGCAGGAAGAAGGCTCTGATACCACTGTAATATCCTAGATCCGGCTAGTCTAGGAAATGATGCTAATCTAATATGTCTACAGTCTGATCAGATACACTGGGGGTTTTTGGCTGCATTTCAATTGAGTATTTTTACATGCTTGGTGTAGATAATTAATTGTTTACAACATATAATGAGCATAAAGATAGTAAATGAGACAAAAGATAGTAAACCATATATTATGATATCTCTGCGGATGAATAAAAATAAATCACTTGGCTATATCAATGACAAAAGGATCTTAGCTTGAATACGATAATAAAACTAAAATAATAATACCCAATACTATAAGAAGGTTATGGGATCAATGGATGAGATGTACGATCTGCTGCAAGCTATGATAACTCATACGACAACTAATGCAAGACTGGAAAATTCTCCCTAGTAGATAAACCCCTTGGATTTGCATGGAATCTCTCCCAAAGAGTGCACCCTACTCTCGGTCTCACTCCTGATGACTAGTCTACTGACAATCGGCCCTTTGATGATATGTCTGGACCCCAAATGGATTCCCTTGGATAAATTCTCCCGCTCTGCTCTTGGAAACCGCACCCTAGTGATTCCCCATCAGAATCAGTTGATAAGGGTCTCAAACTGAGAACCCTAGGCTACTCTGAAAAGGGTCGGAAGGATTTCCTTGGATCTGGTCTAATGATCACTCAGGAAGCCTAAATGTGTCCTCCCCAACTTTCGCACCCTCAACAACTAGAAAATGCACCCCAGATGATTTCTTCATCGGAATCTGACAAGAAAACGAGCAATAGATGTGCCTTTCCTTCCTCTCATCTTGGTCAGAAGGGAATCCTTGGATTCTATCTGGGTGGGACCACTTCTATGAAATTTTCAATGATCACATGGTCTCCTCCATCAGTATGGTGTGTTGGTGTTGGCCCTTGACCAAGTTTTGAGGATCCTTGGTCATTTTTGACCTAATTTTGGGACTTTGACAGGCTGTCGAAGGCAGAGCACAAGAAGAAGTGGATATCGTGGGATCTTGGGCCCTAAGATCTTGGCCCCTTTTAGGGCCCTTTTTGGGATTCAACATTATGTAATGGGTATGGGATGTCAGCCCATGGTTCTACCCATGCTTAGGCCTATTTTGTATGTATAAATATATGTTAAGGCGAGGTAGTGAGGGGGAATGGCTAAGTGATAGAATTGGATCTGTGTGATCAAGAGTTGTAAATGCTTTGTGCATACTGTGTGAGGCTTTCAAGGCTAGTGAAAGTAACTGTAAGATATTGTGTGAAGGCTTGGTGCTATACCCTGGAGAGAATAAGGAGGATCTGGCGGAGTGCACATAGATCTCCTGTCTTCTACGGAGTAGAAATTGGATGCTATGTGCCTGTAAGAAGCTTGACCAAAGATAATAATTAAGACAAAGAGTTGGTGGGCGTAGCCCTAGCGTGGGGGTGAACCACATACATGTTGTGTTGCTCTACTTTGTGGGATGTGTTTATTTGTTTATATGTTAATGTGCTTAGTGCTTCAATATAGATGAATGGTAGATAGATATGTTAATGTTATTTGCTTAATAGTATGGATCTAACCTATGTGGATATGATTAGTGCTTAAATACCTTAGATATGTATGAATACTGTGATACTCTGTAATTAGGGTTTAACCGCGCTATAACTAACACTGGATATAGGTGAATATTAACTGTTGAGTGCTCTATCAAGTGTTAGAATCACATATCTGTGTCCCAGCTAAGGTTGCAGACATCTGAGTCCTACAACCACCCCTGCCTCTACCTCGGTTGAGACTTCATCTTCTTCACAGGTGTTGCCGAAAGGCCCGGTAGTTAGGGTTTTGTTGGTGTGTTGAACCCTGGGTCTACCCCTATGCCAACAAATGGTTCTGTTGTCAGGACCTGAAACTGTGGTTGTTGGGAATTGAAGAAAAAGAAGCTATGTGCATAGATCTATCACTCTAGTGCGTAGTATTCTACTTGATCTGTGAAGCTCTGTGCCAAGAAGGGTCATATCTAAAGAAAATAGGTAAGATCTACAAGCTTTGTGCTCTGATAAAGGTAGGAATACTGCATTTTTTTAGATCTGGAAGCTTTGTGCTTTGCTGAAGATAAGATTAGTGGAAATTTTTGTTTCTAGATTATGGATCTAGGTATGTTGGATAAGCTTTGTCCTAGCTTGAAAACTAGAGCACTGATAGATGAAAGAATATTTGATATGAGTAGATCTAATAAGAATAGTGAAAGATATGTTATACCTATGCATAGAGAGACTGTTTGGACTAACAAGTGGATGTAGGATCCTAGGAAGAATTTTTTGCAGGTTAGCTACCATGATCCTAGTGCGTAGTACAGAAAAGGATGGGGATCATTTAAGAGAAAGAGAGGATTAACTCTTTGTTACAATTGTAGAAAACCAGGACATCTTGCTAAAGAATGCCTTGGAAGAAGACCTAGTTGCCTCTGCTGCGAATCTATGGACCATGAAGTATTGGATTTCCCTAGAATGATTGCCAAGCTTGAAAGGATGAATATGAGACAAGGAGACCACGATAAAGGTCAAGCAACTGATATTATGACAGAACCCCAGAGAGAATCATAAAAAGTATTGCTACAGATGAAAGAAACCCTGAATGACCATTGACATATCATCTTACCAAAGATATTCAAAGAAAAAGAATACATTGAAGTAAGAATAGGAGACTTCGACATTGACGGAGTTCTGGATGAGGAAACATAGGTGAATATTATGATAGAAAGAACTTGGGAAATTCTAAGAAATCCTACTATGATTCCTTCATTTGGAGGAATAGGATTATTCAGAGGAAAACTGATAACCCTATGTGGAAGAATTCCCCAGATATCTATCAGTGCTCATGGAACTTCGACGGAGGAAGAATTTGAAGTTGCTAAATTTATTGAGAACAACGCTCCATTTGCTATGTTACTAGGGAAAACTTGGATTGAAGGAGATCGAGCCAGAAGGAAAGAAGAAGAAATCTTAGAGCAGAAGAAGCAAGAGTTAAAAGATTTCATGACTAGGAGGATCACACACTTGATTGAAGAACATCAAAACCAAGCGAAGCTATTTAAAACCAGAGATTTGGATGTAGAAGTGGGAAGAACACTAGAAGACCCACAAAAGACTGAAGTACCTATTCCAGATACAGATGTGTATTACCCCTGATTTCTAGGAAAGAATCTCAACAGAGTGAAGTTACTCTGCCAAAAGAAGATAAGAATCAGAATGGAAAAAGGAATACTGAGACTAAGTTCACTAGAAAGAAGGCCCGAAAACTAAGTAAGAAGAGAGCTAAGACTGGAAAGTTACATAAAGTTCCAGAGGGAACTTCGTAGAAGGAAAATTTGCAAAATTGGAACTTCGTCAGGATATCAGAACAACGTCACATGACACTTTGCCATGGAGATGCAATATAGCCATTGGGAACAATATAACCATTAGACCTATGACCCGAGTGGGTAGAAAGACATTTATGATCAGAAATTTCTCCACCAGACCATTGGGACTGTGTCATAATGGACATAACTAAGTTCATGAAGGCTTCTCACCTATTGCAAGAGATTCGTTGCCAAGTTATCTATTTATCCCGTCGCGCCACGCAATGAGAACACTTTTTCTAACCGTGAATCTGAATCCATAGACTAGTTGATTTCACACAGTGATCATCACGCTATTACCATCCATTCCGTTGCATTGACTAGTTACTCTTCGAACCCGAGATATTCAGCCACAAGCATGCATGTCAGACGAGCTTAACGCTGCAGAGAATTTTTTTGAAGAAGTTATCATTGACCTAATGAATGAAAGAGTAATGTATGAAAGAGTAATGTATGAAAGAGAAATGTCGACAAGAATTCAAGCGTCATCGATGAGAGGAGTGCAACCTTCTCCGTCAACTACTCATGGAGCCGGATCAACCAGACCATCAATGGAAAAGAGAACCAAACACAGAGATGACCTATAAAATGCGAAGCTGATTCCGACCATATTGCCCGATTACATCCCTCCTCTGGCCGGCGCGGTGAGTCGAGATAGCATGCCAAGAGATTTTGAGTACTCCATAGTTACTGCGTACCTCCTGAAGGGGATACATGCATTTCACACGCAGCAGGACAAGATTGCAGCGTTGAAGTTCAGTGACTTCAACCTCAGAGATTACAAGAACTATAGCATGCTCACCCTGTACAAATACTTGACCAAGATGAAGGGGAAGAACTGAAATATAATTCCCCAATCGTGGACGATGAACCTCGTGTAGTCCACCCTGCTAAATGTAATGAAAATACCACACTTCGGAAGGCACCAGGAAGTGAACACCTGTGTCAAGCTATTACTTTCATGTTACCATGGTGGTTACTTATGGCTAGATCATCGTATTACATTCGATTCGACGTTGATCCATAGGACCCGACCCGTAGGAGTTCTATCCAGGAAAATCCATAGATCCTTTACTAGAATAGAAGATCAAAGATACATACGACGATGTTGAAAAGGGGATGTGAGGCTACAAGGATGGCACAGTACGCCTAACCTTCCAGCTAATAGACAGAAAGTTAGTAAGGAAGAATAGACCTACGTAGGTCATAGGCTTTGTCGTTGACCTCGAAGGGAAGTGCGTGGAAGGCCTGCAGTTGAACTGGGTGAAGTACCTAGTTAATCAACTGGAACTAGACTTCCGTGAAGCATAAAATCAAGGCTACGAGTTTCACTTTAGTTGGCTCCTGATCCTCATCACCTTTGTTTCCTGGGAGATGCCGGAAGGTGCAACCTTTATGGATATTGAAATGTTCGAGCCGCTTGCTGCGAATTTCACCACACTCTGGTACTCGAGTGATATGAACAAACAATGGCAGTCAAACATTGTTTTTCATACATATTACCTTCAGCTGAAGAGATCCTTTGAAGTTGAACCTCGCATGACTCCAAACACCCTACAGAGGTTCTGACCCCTGATGAAGTTATGCACAGATCGACACTTCATCTACATAACAACGCGAGCCAATGAACATAACGAGAAACTTCAGTCGTACTATAAACTCACAGAAGAAGACCAGGAGGAGATCACTAAGGACTGGTTCGTAGACCTCCTTATTCCTATAGACCCTACAGAGATGTCTGACCCTAACAGCCTAAAGACCACACGTAAAGAACATGATACACTTGGGCCCAACAGAATGAAGAAGACTGAATTGGTCCAAGATTTAAGCAGTTCCTTAGGAAATACTGCTTCAATATCATCTGACCGAGGGGGTGATGATGAAGTAGAAGAGATAAACGACAGGGGAGATGAATAGAAGAAAGGTGAAGTAACACTGCCCAGAGACGAGTTTGATCCCCTAAAGAAGAGGAAGTTTTCTCCCCCAAAACCTTCTTCCCAGAAGAAATCAAAAGCCATCGTGATGAAGATGAATACTGTGCTTACTGCTGATGATTTTGAATTCATCATCGCAACTCTAAATGACACTTCATTGGAAATTGCGGAGAAGTAAGAATCCAAGCAGGAGGAAATGTATGATAGAATTGAGGTTGAACTCTGAGGGGTACAACAGGACCTTCAGTCCAGTCGTGCAGTCTCCATTGTGCCCTTGCCATCAAGAGAACCAGAGTTGGGAGATGAGACAACCCAAATCCACCAACTAGCTGATGCGGTTGAAGCTCACCTTCGGTACAAACAAAGTTTGAAGAAGAGAAAGTTTGAAGAAGAGAAAGTAGGAAGAGAAAGTTTGTTGATTTGTTGACTGCTTCCTACACTTTGAGTTGCTCATAGAGCAACTCGAAGTGTAGGAAGCAGTCAACAAATCACTCTGCTCTATGACATGCTTAGATCCACAAGAACAATACTGAGTCACGCATCAAGTAGAGAAACTTGTAGAAGCTATCCAGCAACTACAACAACAAATAGTAGACTTAGAGCTCCGCACAGTGTGCAACACCCCGCAGAATGTGAGGGATCAAAGAGAAGCAATTGCTCTAAGAACAGTTGAGCAAATCAAATCCCTCTCCATGGAATGTAAGAAACTCACTGATCATAGTGCCCAGACCTATGAGCAACTCACTGAGAATCTAGAACTGAAGGCACTGGATTCGCAGCTCCAAGAGGCGAAGTATCAAGCAGATACAATACAGGCACAGTTAAAGCCCCTGCTAGCTGTGGAAAGAATGAAGCGATCCCAGGAGTAGTGCACTACTCATCAACAAGTCCACACTATCTAGAGCAAATTCATGGAAGTGACTCAGAGGCTCCAACCTGTATAGGATAAGGCTTACCAACTATTCACAGAGATCGAAGGTTCAGGAGAGGAACTAGAGAAAGTCATCAGTACAACTGAACAATTCCTAGAGGGACTTGTCAACGAAGTAGTCATACAAGAGTTCGTTGAACAGGAGGTCCTGGCACAACAATAAGTTGAAGCATCTCGAGCCAAGCTCGAGGATTTTGAAGAATAACTAGTCAGATCAGAGTGACTCAGGATGAGTCACAGGTGAGTGTTGGGGGCTTGTTGGCCCTTGACCAAGTCTTGAGGATCCTTGGTCATGTTTGACCTAATTTTGGGACTTCGACAGGCTATCAAAGGCGGAGCATAAGACGAAGCAGAGATCACGGGTTCTCGTCCCTTTTAGGGCCCTTTTTGGGATTCAGGATTATGTAATGGGTATGGGATGTCGACCCATGGGTTTACCCATGCTTAGGCCTATTTTGTATGTATAAATAGATGATAAGGTGAGGTAGTGAGGGGGAATGGCAAAGTGCTAGAATTGGATTTGTGTGATCAAGAGTTGTAAATTCTTTGTGCATACTATGTGAGGCTTGCAAGGCTAGTGTAGGTAACTGCAAGAGACTGTGTGAAGGCTTGGTGTTATACCCTAGTGAGAAGAAGGAGGATCTGGCGGAGTGCGTGAAGATCTCATGTCTTCTGCGGACTAGAACTTGGATGCTATGTTCCTGTAAGAATCTTGACCAAAGATAATAAATAAGACAAAGAGTTGGTGTACGTAGCCCCAGGGTGGGGGTGAACCACGTACATGCTGTGTTGCTCTACTTTGTGTGATGTGTTGATGTGTTTATATGTTAATGTGTTTAGTGCTTCAATATAGATGAATGGTAGATAGATATGTTAATGCTATGTGCTTAATAATATGGATTTGACCTATGTGGATATGCTTAGTGCTTAAATACCTTAGATCTATATGAATACTGTGATACTTTGTAATTAGGGTTTAACCATGTTTTAACTAAGACTAGATATAGGTGAATGTTAACTGATGAGTGATTTGTCAAGTGTTAGAATCATAGATCTGTGTCCCAGCTAAGGTTGCATACATCTGAGTCCTGCAACCACCCCTTCCTCTACCTCGGGTGAGACTTATGTACGGTATTGGTCCTATTCTCTCTAGGATTTCAACTGGTCCACAATATCGGGGAGCCAACTTATCACACATCCCTATTTTCAAGGAAGTTCTCTTGGGTTTCACCCAGAGATACACATGGTCTCCTATTTTAAATTCTCTAGGGGTTATCTTGCTATCAACATAGCTCTTCTGTCTATCCTGGGAAATTTTCAGATTCTTCTTTATCTGAACTATGGATTTCTCCAATTCCTTTAGTAATTCAGGTCCAAGTGTAACGTTTCCACTAGATTATCCCAACTAATCGTAAATTTTCACTTCCTTCCATATAGAGCCTCAAATGGTCTCATCTTTAATGATTCTTGATAACCATTGTTGTAAGCAAATTATACCAAAGGTAGATATTCTTCCCACTACTTGGGTTTATGCATAACATGCATTCGTAACATATCCTTCAACAATCTATTCACCCTTTTGGTTTGACCATCATTTTGAGGATGGTAGGTCGTGCTAAACACCAATTGTGTGTCTAAACCTGCAAATGATCTTTGCCAAAAATTTGAGGTGAAATTAATATCTCTGTCTAAAATTATGATTTTAGGAAAACCGTGAAACTTGAATATATATTTCATGAAAACATTGGAGATGTCTATGGATTTAAAAATAGACTTTATGGGAATAAAATGAGCTACCTTTCTCAACTTATCCACCAAAACCATGATTGCATCATGTTGTTTGACATTCTTTTGTAAACCCGTGATAAAATCCATGGAAATCACTTCCCATTTCGATTCTGGTATTTGGATGGGTTGCAATAGTCCTACAAGATGTCGATGCTAGACTTTCACTTGTTGGCACTATAAACACTTCAAAATATAATGAGAAATGTCTTGATTCATCCTAGGATAATAATACATTTGCCTAACTGTTTTCACCATTTTCTGGTAACCAGGATGATCGACATATGGCCTCCTGTGGAACTCATCCATAATCAATTTCCTCATATCTATTGAATTAGGCACATATAGCCTCTTATTGTATATCAACGGATTATCATCCCTCAATTGATATCCTTTGTACCTCTTTTCCCTAGTTTCTTGCTGCAAATTTTCCTTCAATATATTGAAGAACTCGTTTTCCGATAAGAGGGTGTTAATCCTCTATGGAATGTTGGAAACTCCTACACTTGTTGCTGCTAAGTGTATTGTATGAATGCTTTGGCTAAGTGTGTTAACTACTTTGTTCTCTTTTCCTTTTATATGTTTGATTTCTAAGTCAACCTCACTTATCAATGCCATACATCTATAATGTCTAGCATTCAACCTTGGCTGGTCGAACAAATACTTCAGACCATAATGGTAAATAATGAGGATAAATATCCTCCCGAGAAAGTAATGTCTCCACATCTTCAAAGCATGAAAAATTGCAGCAAGTTCTAGGTTGTGTGTAACATACGTTTTCTCATGTTTTTTCAGCTTCTGTGATTCATAACAAACTACTTGTCCTTCTTTCATGATAACTCCATCGAGTCCCTCCTTGCAAGAATCTATGAAAACCAAGAAGTCTTTTTTTGGGTATGCAATATTTAAAACAGGGGCATTGGTCAACAATTGTTTCAATTGTTGGAAACTATCTTTGCACTCTGGTGACCACATGAACTGTTCCACGTGGATATTGGTGGCCTCCCACCTGTTCCAAATTCCAACTATCTTATCTTGATAGTTTTCAGTTCAGCACGTTTCTTTGTAATTGTGGGTTCTGTACTTTCGGGGTTGTCATGAAGCCCTACAGAACATCTAGGTGGATAATGGTGGCCTCCCACCTATTCCAACTGGCTTATTTTGGAAGTTTTCATGTTAGTACATATTTATGTACTTCTAGGGCCCTAAATAGTGTTTTCTTGGCTTGCCATGGTCAAATTGTGGATGGAGTTAGATTTTGACAACATAATGTGTATTTCTCGAAACAATATTTCCAACGAGCTATCACACGCCTAAAACGATGATCGCATGCAAAATTTACGGCCCTAGGAAGTTGATGTACTAACTTACCCCAACTAGGCCCACATGAATTTTGGTGCTTCATCTCTTAGATTTAGGTTTTTGGATGTCTAGGGTTTTGGCATTCATTATTATTATAAAAAGGCCTTTAGAGCCTCATTGTATTCATCTTCTTGTGAATGAGTGTAGCCGTCACATCTCTTCTCAGAGATAAGTTTCCATTCTAGAAAGTCTTTCACTCTGTATTTTTACAGTCTTTGTACATTTATTTCATTAATAGAAATCATGTATTACTGTATTTCTCTATTTCTAGTAATATTTATGTGCACTAGCTATGCTTTCTTTCGTTCTGAAAATAATCTAGATCGGTGGTATCAAAGTAGGCTACTCTTGATCATTTTTTAGTGCATTTCCCCAACAAGGTCTGAGTATAGAAAGTTGGGTCTCGATCTTGTCTCTCTTGAGGACAATCACTCTCACATGCCCAAGAAACCCTCCATGGCGGAAGAAAATAAAAATAGAGCATAATATTTTATTAACCTGTTGCTTGAGAAATCTCTTGCGCGACAGAGGGACAAAATGATGGAGAATTTTTCTCACATCCTTGAATGTCTTTAGATAGAAATAGGAACATATTCATCAAGAGGCCACTTTGGAGGAACCCCTGCCTTCAAGGCACAATTTAATTTTGATATTCCCATACTTGAAGGTCAGATAGATGCAGATGCCTTAAAAAATGGTTAAATCTGCTTGAAGGTTATTTCTCTGTTCACAATTTTTCTGACAGGGAAAATATCACCTTCACACTCCTCAAGGCTCTCTCCCATGTGAAATGTTGGTGGGAAATTTACTGGTATCAAAGTTCCATAGAGGAATCTGGAATATATGGGGTCAATCCCACTTGGGTTTTTTGTGGATGCGCTCAAGGAACAATATTACCTAGTTGATAACTATGAATACCAGTACATGAGATGGACCACACTGTGGCAAGAGAAGAGCCAAACAGTGTCAAAGTTCACAAATACTTTCCATACCTTGTGAACCAAGATAAGTATCAAAGACTTCGAAAAAAATCTGGTTCTGAAATACCGTGGGGCTCTACATAGGTACATCCAAACCGAAATGGATTTTTTAAACATATCATCATTGGGAGCTTCCTATCAATATGCTGTCAAAATCGCGAAGAAATTTAGGCATCAGAACAAATGGGAGTTTCATTCTGCAAATCCACAACAAATAAAGAATAGTAAAGATGTCCCTAACCAACAACTTCCCGAAAACCAATCCAAGATACAGGAAAAGAAGGGTAAAGGAAAGATGAAGAATGACACTAGGAAGTGGTGTGACTTCCACAAAATACCCTGTCACAACATGGATGAATGTCGCTTGAAACAGTCATTGGTGGTCGAGATCAAAGACAAGGAGCTGAACCCTGTTTCAGAATATGATCCAGAAAATAATGAAAAATGATAGATCATCAACACAGACCCCACTGCTACTATCACTACCACAACAATTCAACCAGAAGAACCAATAGATCTTGAAGAGGGGGAGCACCTCTTCCATACACAGATGTGGGTGAAATGGACCTTGTTGCATTTCATTGTTGATAGAAGAAGCCAGAAGAACCTCATCTCAACTAAGGTCGTCAAACAGTTGAGGTTGTTGACAACACCACACCCACAACCATACAACATCGGGTGGCTTCACCAGGGACAAGATATTCGTGTCAGCCAAGAGTGTCGCATGTCCTATAAAATTCAACCCTTCAAGGATGAGATAGAGTGTGATGTTTCCCCTCTTGATGTCTATGATGTTATTTTGGGCCAACCATATATGTGGAAACGTCATGTTGTTTATGAGTCTCTACCCCATAGTGTCATTATTACTCTGGGGGGTCATCTCTACAAGATACCAGAGGTAGTTACGACTATTGTTCCACCAAAATAGTGTCTCAAGGTAATCTCTCATACAACAAAATTCATCCTCTTCACAATTTATTCAAAGGATGCACAGAAGGCCACTGCGGCCTCAAGACCTTCTATATATCAAAAGAAGATTGCATAAGAGAAATAAGATATTTTTTCTTCACCTACGATGATTCCTACATAATTCCCCATCAAGCCCGGAGACAACTAGTTGGTGGAACAAATTCAACCCCGCCAGCAACAATTTCATGATAGTCTTCCATAGACCAAGCAACACAACTTCTCCGGCAAGGCACGCAACTCACCAAGATTCAGATTCAACAATATTTGAAAAAGTATCTCTCAAACTGTTTCCAAGTTAATTTTCTTTCCTTTATCCTTTTCATTTCCTTGAGGTATTCCCACCAAATGGAAGCCCCTCCATTTAGGTTTAAAATGACAATCCTTGCCTTGGTATTGTATGAATAGTTATGTACTTGGAAGTACTTTTTCAATCTAAATATCCATGCTTCAACTTCCTCTCCTTTATTTATTTCACCATCAAAGGTAGGTGGCTTATACTTCTTGAATTCTTCAATCAAAAAACTCTGAGATTTCTTCCTCTTTTTCTTCTGAGAAATAATGGATTTCGTGCCACTACTGGACTGTCCTATTGAATTATCCTTCCTACCAGAGAACTCCATGGAAATGCCTCCACCCGATCCACCTCTCTTAGTGCCTCAACAATTTCTCTTGTAAGAACTCTTTACCGCATCATTGTGAACCAATCCATGTTTTTGGGCATCCAAAGGGGTTTTCAACCTCTCTAACTATTGTAATTCTTCATTGATAGGACCTTGCTGCAAATGTTTTTGAATTTCGGACAGGCTCTACAGTACAAATGTGTTCAACTATACCTAATTGAGATGGGCTCTCATAAACCTCTCATTATCTACATTCAGACTCCTCCCAATGGCCATTAAATCTGGATGGGTTTCCCTATCCCTCCGATCATCAGATTATTCATCTATGAGGAGAGAGAGTTCATCTATATTGTGTTGTACCATTCACTTCTGTGATATTTTTCAATTCGTCCTATGTGTTGAAACAACAATCACCATTATCATTTCATGTTAGTATTTCGAGTCATGCAATCCAGACAACATAAATCCTTTTTAAGCAACCTTAAGCGGTCTTACTGACCCATTCAAGCCTACAGTTTGAAATATGTTTTGATACCACTCTATGACACACCCTATCCCTACGGGTATGGGTATTAGGTTTTTAATTTTTCTTAACTATCTAAAATATTCTCTTCTCCAGTGCCATCATCTTGTGCTCGTTGATATCTTCCCAACAGTAGTAATATTTCTCAAAACGAAGCTCTAGATCGAAGGTTGTGGCCTTCCCAAGTTCTTGGAGTTTCTCTCCCCTTTTTTTTGACCACTATACCACTAACATGTGGCATCCACATGACACCTCGGCGCACTTTCCATTTGACATGATGACAATGTTGCACCTGTAAATCCTGCCACAAGGAGGTTCTGCTCCATGTAGGACTATCATTTCTATCGCTCAGACTCTCTACCAGTACCCTCATCACTCATCTCTGATAGATGCAATATTGAGGGATATTCCCATTTGATGCCATTCATTTGGAGCTAGAACGACTTGACCAGTTTCACTGCTCTAAAATCAAGGTATCGAGGAATATACTCCTCTGCTTGATGGATGATCGTTGATGGAAGTTGGGATCTCCCGAAAGAAGGTTGATATTGATTCAAGGCCTAATATTCTCTTAGTTGGTCGAACCCACTCGAATCATCCATTGATGGGTGAGTGACTCTTGTCTCTCTAAATTCACTATGGCTGCCCCAGCTAGCATGCCACATCAACTATGTCATTATCATTGCATTCCATTGACTTAGACAAGACTCACGAAAAATCTATGGTTATCGAGCCATCTCTCCATGCCCCAACCTACGGTCACTATCTTCCCCCTATCACACTCACTCTCCTATGCTGCCGAAGGATTAGTCATAATCCTTTGAAGTCGTATTCCGAAAATAGTCAACGTCGGGACAACTCGATTAACACTCAATCCAATCACCTAATCATCTATTGACATGCATCTTCGCACTGAATATCCTTGTCATCTCTTTCCCTTTCGACTTACTAGTGGGACCCGTAATGATCAACGGTTGAGGATTCATCCCCCCTGCTTCCATTTCTACAACTCACACAGGAACAACTTCAAGTTCCTTCCTTTGGAGTTATTCTCGCAACAAATGAGATTTCCTTTTGAAGGCCTCACTCCAAAAGGTTTGTTTCACAGTCTCTCATTCAGAGTCCTTCCCACAAAGTCTAAGGAATATCGCTGATGCAACAACTTTGGAAAACCCACCTATCAATGGTCATGATCTCTTCAAATAAACAATTGTGGTTCTTCGTTGACCAACACAGGGTTTGTAAAATCATAACTGTATGCTCTAAGGAATTATCCCTTTTTTGAGTTCTGCAAGACTACAATTTCTTACTTTCGAAAACTCAAGACGATTCTGTTGCTTTTACAAAAATTCAACTTAAGGTTAAAGCATTGCATGATTTGCAGGCTCTCCACATAGGGAACATATGGAGTATTCAAGCATGTAGTAGTCTGTATATATTCACTTTTACGATTTAACCAAGAAATAGTATGCATCACAATATAACTCATCATACAACATTCAAAATTATAGGTTAAGTAAACAAGAAGTCTCTTATATTTAGACATTCATATGTGCTATCATACAATTGTTCTATTCCTTAGCATCCACATAAATCATTCAAAATCGGTTTAAACACATATGAACACTTATCTTATAAGGAAATAATCTAATCCAATTGACTGAGAGAGGACCCCTTTCCTCCCAACCTTAGGCCTTGTTGTAGAGTCACTTCCTACAACAAGCCACCCCTATGCCAAGCCATGATACCACCAAGGAAATTGACTTGGAATGGTTCTAAGTCTGCGATGATCCAAGAAGCTTATTTTCCTTCTTCCTCTGACAGAGTAGAAGTTTCCACACCCCACTGATCTTTGGGTCTCTACAATTTTATCAGGTGGTTTCTCAACTGGATTTCCTCTGCATAGGGGAGTCCCTTCACTGCTTAATAGTCCCTCGACGACCTCCCCTTATCAGTGTTGGTTTCTATCCAGTAAGCACCAAGATGCAACCCACTATTTCTCTAGTTCGGGAATCCAGGTCATCTCTTTTCAGGGTGGTCATAAACAAATCCGAAAAGCTTCCTATTTTCTTCCAAAAATCTATTATTTTCTTTCTAAATCAACACATCTATGTTATGTTGCTCTTCTATGAGCCTTTTTCTCTTCTCTATGTTCTATCGTCTTCCCTCAATCTGTGGATTCCATCTCTATTTTGAAGGGTCTCTCTTCCTCTTTTTTACCCTCCTCCGTGTGTTTGTGTTTTTCCATATCCTCCCATCCTGTGCACATTGTGTTTTTCCTTCCCCGATATTCTTCTCCATACCCTCAGGATCTCTGCAGTATCCTGCAAACATAACCTTTAGTTCACCCTTTACAATATGAAGGGGTGGTGTTGGCATAGGGGAAGAACCAGGGTTCAATGCTTCAATAGTGCACCAAAAAAACCCTAACTACTGGCCCTTTTGGAAACACCTACGAAGCAAATGAAGTCTCACCCGAGGTAGAGGCAGGGGGGATTGTAGGACTCAAGTGTCTACAACCTAGCTGGGACACAGATCTGTGATTACAACATTTAACATAGAACTTAGCCAACAATATGCATTAAGTTATGATTCTTATTCACATCACATATTAACCCTTATTACAGATCAGGGAAGTAGTAATCAAGATTAAGCACATCTAATCATTTAGCACATAGCATTAGAGAAGATCTATCATTTATTCATATATAAAGAACTAAGCATCAATGGATCTACCTATCACACGTCAAGAACAATGCACTAAGCAAATAAATACATAAAAAGCATGAACAACATTGCACAAAGCACAACAACACATGATATACGTGGTTCAACCCAGTGTGGGGCTACGTCCACCAACTTGTTCCTTCTGTATTACTCTTCAAGCTTCTTACATTCTCCTACTCTTGTGCACAAAGCCACATAGTCAACCCCACAAAGGACATGAGATCTGTGCGCACCTTGCCAGATCCTCCTTCATCGAATTAGGTCAAGGCACAAATCCCTACACAGTCTGTATGCACAAAGCACTTACAGAACACTTTCACTTAGCTCTGAAAGCCTTAACACATTCGTGCGCAAATCCAGCTAGCCATGCATTAAGATGATAAATGACTAGTAACTACTTCTTACATCACTTAGCTACTTATTTATACATTAAAAAAAATCCTAATCATGGGTAAAACCATGGGCCGACATCCCATACCCGTTACATAAACCCTAAGAGCCCAAAAAGACCACAAAATGGGTGAGATCCCGCGATCTCCGCTTCGACTAGCCTGTCAAAGTCTCAAAAATGGTCAAACATGAACAATTTTTCGTCAAAACTTGGTCGAGGCCCAACAGGCCCCCAACACTCACTTGTGACTCGTCCCAAGTCACTCTAATCTGGGTAATACCGCTTCGAAGGCCTCAAGCTGCCTCGATTTGGTGCTTCGCCAGAGTCTCCTGCTTGGAGAACTCCTGAATTACTTGCTTAGTGACAATACTTTCCAGGTGTTGTTCCACTATTGCGACCACCTATTCCAACTGTGATCCTTGTCCCTTGGTCTCTTCAAAAAGTGTGTAGGCTTTGTCCTGCACCACTTGGAGACTCTGTGTCACCTCCATAACTCTACTCTAGATGGCAGTGACCTAACTAGACTACGCGCTGCTACTGTGACCTCTTCATCTTCTCAATTGCAGTAAGCAACTTCATCTGTGCTTGCACTGTAGACGCCTGCTTCTTCGCCTCTTTGAGCTATGCTTCCAATGTCCTCAACTCTGGGTCTTCTACAAGGCTCTCATAGGTCTACGCACTTCAGTCAATTAATTGTTTGCACTCTGAGGCCAGCACCCTCATTCTTTCTATTGTGCTCCTGGCAGTTCTTCCCTCTGATCTCACACTTCTTGCGAAATGCTTGACACTACTTGGATTTTTATCTCTACTACTCTTGCTTGAAGCTGTTGAATGGCCTTAGCAAGCTTCCCCACTTGGCTCTCGATTGTCTCTTCTTCCATCTGTGCCAAGCCTGACACAGAGCGAAGTTCTCTAGTCACTACCTCTCTAACCACAGTCTTCTCTGCAATCAGTTGGTCTTTTTCTTTCTGCATCTTCTCTTTGTCCCATTCAAATTTCACCCTAAGGTCATATTTGTCTTGCTGCACAACCCAAAGTTCCTCTAAGGCATCCTCCTTTTCTTTCTTTAAGGCCTCTGTGGAAGGCTCCTTTTCTTCTTGGACTTGACAAATTCAAGTCTCTGTTGCATCTGCTAATATTCATAATTGGGTGGGCCCATCCCCCAATTCTACACTCTCTGCTAATGATGGCGTAATAGACACTGCACGACTTGACTGAATAGCTTGTTGTATGTCTTTCAATTCTTTCTCGGTTCTATTGTACAATGTTTCTTTCTTATCTTCATGTCTCTACACAATATCCTCTAAGGCATCTTCTACAACCATGATGATGAGCTAGATATCGTCCATTGTGAGCACATTCTGTGACTGAGGCTTATTGGTTCGGGTCTTCCTCTGCGTTGAGGGTTTATGTGGAGAAACCTTCATTTTCTTTGACGTCTTGGCCTCTATAAGGGGATCCTTTGGCGGTGTCACTTCGCCTTTTTATTGCTTGCATTCTTCCCCTTCCTCCTCTTCGTTTACTTCGTCGCCTCCTCCTCCTGTAGGTGAGTCAGGTGTAGTTTCCTCTGATGCGTTGTCCTTCTCCTCACTATCTATGTCCTGCACTTCCTCCTTTTTTTTATTTTTCTTTTCGCTACTCTGTCCATCATGCTCAGTCCGGGTGACCAAAGTACTTCCAATGATGTCAGGGTCGGAGAGTTCTGCATCCTCGACTAATACAAGGAGTTCGATTGGCCATTCCTTGGTTATCTCCTCCATGTCTTCATCGTTCAATTTATAGTAAGATTGAAACTCCTCCTTATTTTTGTCCCGGCGCGTAGTGATGTAGATGAAGTGTCGGTCTTTGTGGAACTTCACTAGCGGCCTATATGTATGGAAGGTGTTCGGGGTCATTTGGGGGAATGATTCAATGGCATGCTTGAGCTGTAGGTAATAAGCGTGGAACACCACATTTGATTACCATTGCTTTTCCATATCGCTTGTATACCACAAAGTGGTGAATCTCACAACCAATGGCTCTGATGGCTCGAATTCTGGGAATGTCGCTCCCTCGGACATTTCCCAAGCGACAAATGCAATGATAATAAACAACCAATTGAAGTGAAATTCATAGCCTTGGTCCTATGTTTCACGACAGTCCTTCTCCAACTCATTGACGAGGTAGCTCGCCCAATTCATATGCATTCCTTCGACACATTTCCCTACGACCTCGACTGCGAACCCTGTGACTTGAGTAGGACAGTTCTTTCTGACAATTTTTCCCACTAGAAGTTGACAAGCTAGGTGCACTGCACCATCCTGGATGGAGGCTACCTTGTAGCCTCGCTTCCCCTTCTCTACATCGCCATACGCGTCCTTGATGTGCTGTGCCAGGGAGCGATCTGACATCTTCCCTGGGTATAACTGTTGAGGGTTCAATCCCTGCATGCTCAATCTAGTGATCATGTGGATCAGTGTCATATCCATGGTGATGCACCTATACAACCAAATATACCCTCCATGGTAGCACGGCATGAGGAGTTTAACACACGCGTTAACCTCCTGATGTCTACCGAAGTGGGGGATATTCATTACGTTCAGGATAATCGATCTCGCAATCTCCTTGATCCATGGCTGGGGGACTATCTTAGGCTTCTTTCCAGTCGTCTTCGTCAGGTACCTATGAAATGTGAGCATCACATAGTTATTTCAGTATCCAATGTTGAAATCATTGATCTTGAGAGATGGGATCAGTCCCAACTGCGGTTTGACTACGTGTATCCCCTTCAAGAGGTACGCAATGATCAACGTGTACTCAAAATTGCACGGGATACTGTCATGACTAACCATGCCATCCAAAGGCAGGATGTAGTCGAGCAAGACCGATGGGATCTGCTTTACGCTCACTATATCGTTGCGATGCTTGCTTCTTTTCTCAATCGCAGTTCGGCTAGACCGACGTGCTGTCGAGGGGGGTGCTTGCAATCTACCCGTTGATGATGCATGTATGCCTACATACATGACTTTCTCAGCCATGAGGTTGATCAAGATCTCTTCTACAGATTCATCTAGCGCGCTATGCTCGCCCAACATTCACACTTGTTGTTATCACTGAAATTTCATCCGCAAATGGTTACAAGAATCCAACATCATCAAACAATTATGAGGTCACCCATGGACCAAAATTACCATAAAGGCATTTCCAAAAAGGTTCAAAAACTATACAACCAGTGATAAAATTAAAGTGCGTTATGACTACACAAGGCACACGTGCACATGCCCAAAACAGAAACGCAGGAAAAGTGCACATGTGCCTGATGCGCGACTGTGGTCGCTAAAAGCCACACACATCTGAGAAAGACACATTTATGAGATTGGTTGGCCTCCCACCCACTTCTGGTTTAGCTTCCAAGTTGATTTGACACTCAAATATGGACTGGATCTGACTGGGTGGCTGGTTAAAGACCTAAAAATGCCCTAATTAGCCTCTTTTCACACTACAAGCTAGTTGGACAATACCTCAAAGAGGTGCTATAAAACAAGGCCATGGGTGCACTTCATTTGTAAGGAATTCAATAGCAAATTTATGCTTCTACTATTCTCTTGAAGAATCCTCTATTCTCATCAAGATTATACTAGCACCATTACATTGGGCAATCCATCTCACCCCTTGAGTGGATTAGCTTGGAATTCTTTCACCATTTTCATTTAAAGTTGTAAGAAGAGATTATTTGTGGGGGTCCAAGAGCCCTCCCTTGGAGGAAGAAGGGACTTATAGTCCTCTTTCTTCTTGGTATTTTCTTTCATTGATATAAACCTTACCATTGGTGACATGAGTCTTATTGTTTTTTTTGTTCTTATGTCCATATGCTCACTAGTTTAGTTGTTATTTTATTTCTTAGTTTTTTTGTTCTTTTATATTTCTTTCTCTAACCCTTTTCCTTACAACTGTCCTACTTAGAAAACCCAACTAAGCTTGTAAGCACCTCTGTTTTGCTCATCTAGGTGGCAAAAGAGGCACAACAGATTGGCGACTCCACTGGGGAAAGGTATCAATTTCCTACCCCATTTGTGTTTTTATAGCTCTTCTTTTGGTTTATTTAACGTACAGGTGCATTAACCGACCCAAGCCGACCTGCAAAACATCCAATTCCAAGTTGAATTGAGAGAATTCCATCCATAATTTTCTTCATGGTTGTGTGTCTGTTGTGCATGGGTTTATTGGCCCACAGATGTGCATCGTGTGCACATTCCCCTAAGTCACAGTGTTGTTCTGCGCACCTGCACCCAAAAACTTGTTTCGGTCTGTGCACAGGTGCTCAGTGCACCTCTGTCTACACTGAGACCCGTGCACCTGTGCAAAAAAATACACATTGTAAGGTTTTTGTGATTTGGGGAAGGCCCCTATCCTTCTTAAAAGTGATTTCATGCATGTTGTAAGCTGCACCACACTTAGTTCCCTCTTCATATAAAGGGATTAGTCAAAACACATAGGCACTTAGGGGGTTTAAAATCATTATTTCCTCTTTTGCTTTCATTTTTCCACACAAATGGCTTGCTTTGACTAAAAGTATAAGTTTGTAATCACATAAAACTTTCATTGGGACTAGAAGTTGGATAACAATCACTTAGTATGCTCTTCTCTCGTGCTTCCAAGCGACCTTGAGAATCAGAAAAATATTGTAGGATGATTTCATCTCCCTTAAAAAGACTAAAACCTTTAGGAGAGGAAAACAACCCCTCTCGGGACTCCTATTAGTTTATTTTTGAAACACATCTTAAGATTGTAACGGGCCCATACATGTCCACATGCTACAAAGATAGGATAATGTTGAAATTTACTTTCTTAGATTAAATCACTAGGGAAGTTTAAAGTTTTTGTAACAGGCCCATACATGTGCACATGATCACAATCTAGGATAGTTTCAAAGTTTTTCTTAGATTAAATCACAATAGGGAGTTAAAGGAATAGTAAAGGACCCACATGTCCACATGCTAGTTTCCTAGGAACTTTTGAATTACGCAAGGTTGCACCAAAGGAATTTAGTTAATTAGGTAATCAACACTTGTAAGGACCAAGCGAAGTCCACATGCAGCAAGGTGACACCTAATTCATTAAAACATTGGCACACTTTCACTCATTCACACACAGAAGTCACTTATCACTCACATAGTTTCTTCTCGAAACATGGAGGTCAAAGTAAGTTTCCTCCAAAGGGATTCCAAAACACCCCACCCTTTTCTTGACGAAACTGTCCACTCCCGTTTAATTTCAACAAGGTTGGTTCACACCCCCAATCTCTCAAACAACCAAATATAAAAAAAAATCTAAAAAACTCACTAAGTTTTCCTCCACAGGAGGTACCAAAAGAAATTTTTTAGTCTAGGTAGGATTTCGGGGATAGGCATCCAAATAACTCCCCGTTATCTAGTTCTCACATTGTCAAAACAATAGAAGTTGTCAAATAGGGAACTGAAAATCCTCCAAGTCAAGTGTTCCTAACACCATAAGGCAAGGAGATAGCCGTGAAGGGTTGAAGGCCGAGGTTCGGTTGTTCTATGCATCCCCCCTTGAAGCACCCACCTCTTGGATGGGATCCAGCCCGTGACCCATTTCTTAGGTCGAAAATCTAAATGTCGCACTTTAACCAAGGTACCTAGTGACCAAATTTTAGGACATCTACCTAGGTGGCAATTGTGGGCTGCAATTGCATCTTGATCGGATTTTGTGTGGCTATTGGGAAATATCTCCATCTCTTTTGGGATATGCCCCCTTTACCCCTCATTATAACTGATTATTTCATCCTTCACTAATTTCTCTTCCGGTGACTTCAGACCCCACTGTTGAGTACTATTGGAAGGTCCAATGCTATTTGAGAGGAAGGATGTTACATCTTTTAGGACACAAGCATTTTTTTTCTTTTCCCCACGCACAAAACCCACTTATCCACACATATGCTTCTTTTTCAAAACACTTTATGTATGATGCACTTCTGATTACATTTTGATTTAGATATATATATTGTGTAAAATTCAAAATTTGCAATAAAGGCTCTTGTTTATTTTCTCTCATCACAATTTGCACACATCCACTTAGCTAGTCGGACATCATAGGGGACCCTCAGAACCCCTGTCATTCCAGATGCTTGCTAAACCTCCCTCCTATTTTAGGGGGAGTTCCTAGTCTTTCCAACTCATCGACACCACCTTCACACACTCCAGTGAGTGCCACTGTCTTAGGATCAACTTTTCTTGGTTCCACGTCACTTGGGTCCACTTCCCAAGTACCTCCGTCCACTCTCTCTCCTTTACACGGAAGTGGGGGCCCATCTTCCTCTCAAGGAGGAAGTACCAACCCACCTAGCCCCCCTCAAGGGTCAGGTTCATAGAAAACTCACACCATGGCTGGAACTAATCCTCCACCCCAACTACAGATGCCATATTTGGCCTCTCTTAACATTCCAGACCTAAGAAAACTCACAAATGATTCTATATTGCATAACCCCACATGGCCTGCGATGCCTACCAAACTACCTTCAAACATCCCCAAGTTTGAAGGAAAGGCAGGAGACGGCCCTGCCAACCATGTCATGACTTTCCACTTATGGTGCTCTTCCAACAACATTATGGATGATTCTATCAGACTGCGATTATTTCAACGCACACTCACTGGCCCATCAGTCGAATGGTATGTAGACGAAAAATCAGGGTCCCATGTGACTTTCAAGGCCTTGGCTAAATCATTTTTGACATTCTTCCAATTACCAATCCGCCATGAGAATGGTCTTGAACTACTCTCTAATTTCAAACAAACCTCAGCCACACATATTGCTGATCACATTCACGAGTGGCATAGATGATGTAGTTTGTGCAAAGCTGAAACCACCAAACAATAGTGTCTTGACTAGTTTCTCAGATCACTAGTCTCTCTCCTCGGTCAAGATGTAGCTTCCACCTTCCCTCAATCAGAAGAAGAATCCATCAGTAAGGCTCAACAATACGACCTCATCTATTCACAATCAGGGTACTTATACACAATACTTCCTGATCTCCCAAAACCCATGCCATTCAGTCAAGACAAACCTGGGATGTCTCACTCAGCAGACGGATTGATTGGTAATACCACACACCACAGTCCTCAACCCCAACCACTACCAATGTATGGAACACCTCAATATCCATCGGCATATGGGGGAACCTCTTATTACCCCCCACCCCCTTATCAACAACCATACCCTATTGCTATTCCTCCACCCATCAGTGGGCCACCGCCAACACCCCCAATACACCCACCTATCCAAACAAATGCTGGTACCCCCTCTACCTCATCTTATACTCTAAGTACTAGCGAAAGTGCCACATATTCCTATGTACCTTACAGATCAAAACTCCCATAGAATCTGTACTTTCCATTCCCTGGTCCTCCATAGCCCATGGCACCCCCACACCCTCACGCTGGGGTGAGTTTTGTTCAACCCTCTCTAGGGTGAGTTTTATTCAACAGCTAAATACGACAAATCCGAACCACCCGTCGAATAACACCAAAACTAAAGGAAAAAATAGGAACAATAACAACCCAGGTCAAGGCGAGAATCAACCCCAAAACCAACCTATTGGGGGCAACCAGAACTAAGGGAATCAGAACCCCCAGGGAGGAAATAACAACAAGCGTCAAGGGAGAAATAACAATACTATTAAAACCACCTTCCCTTGTGCCCTTTGTGGTGAGTTCGATCATTATAATCATCATTGCCCCCAAATCCATGATTTTAAATGGCTAAAAGACTCAGACAGTCTACCACATCCTCCAACACCGCCTGCCCCTTAGCAGGCCCCACAACAATACATGCAACAACCCCCCCCAGCCGTGCTGCAGAATCGCATTCCACACCAGGGTGTGATAAACACCCAACAAGACACACAGTCTACCCCACCATAGTTGGGATAGTATCTTAATCCAAACAATCCCGTAGATCATACTATCCTCCTCACCAGTGAGGAAGAAATCCTTCTGCAAACACGTAGTCGTCAATACCGTACACCTGTTGAGTATCCTCCAACTCCCCTAGAAACAATCCCAACACCGACGGGACCCCCGTTGGTAATTCCTTTCCCTAACGCCGAAACACCTCTTCGCATCCCTCACATCCCATTGTGCAGGAATGTCCACAACCCCCAGGCTAGGGTAGCTCATAATTACAATTTGGTCGATGACTTAGCACAATCCCCGGCTACCATGTTAGTCTTAGAAGTCCTTTAAACTTGTCCCACTCAGTGGAAATCATTACTTTCTACCTTGGGGGCAGTCAACCCCATGGATAATAAAATCATCACATTTTATCTCGACAGTGGAGAACCTCGCCTTCCCGCTTTGATCGCTTTTCAAATCCCAGTAAAAATTCAGAACATTATGGTTCATCGGTGCATCATCGATGAAGGTGCATCCACATGCATTATGTCCAAATCTGTATGGTAGAAACTTGGCTCCCCCAAACTCATACCATCTGCCATTACCTTAAGAGATTATGATGGATGACCATCATCTCCTGAAGGGCTCTTCCAAAATGTCCCCGTAGAACTCGGAGGCAAGACCATTCTCATCGACATTGAAGTTATCGATGCCCCACTCGATTATACTATCTTGTTTGGTCATAGCTACATGTACTCTATGAAGGCAGTTTCCTCTTCCGTCTTTCAAACGATGATGTTCCCCCATAATGGGAAGATCATTACCATTGACCAAGTGTTTTGGTGGGAAATCCCCCTACGGACTAGCAAATAGGGTTATAGTATGCATGCAGATATGACCAAAATAAAACTACTTTCTACCTTTGTCCCAAACTTAATCCCCATTTCTTTTTAGCAAATACATGGTTAGACCAACATACCTTGTTCTGGATGGTTGATGTCGATCCTCCTTCACACTTGACTGCTTGTTGGCAACTCTCCTCCCAAGGCTGACCTGCATACAAAACAAGCAACAAACTACACATGCATTTTACCTATAGACTAATGGGTTAGAGATTCAAACATATATTTACTGGACTATGAAGAACTCATATAGTGGGATGGGAAAAAAATTTCTTTATTATTAACTTTAATGAATCAACTTACAATGTCGAGACCGACCACTGCTCCGCGAATCCTAATCCTGGGCTCCTCTTCAAATGTCCTCCAAATTCTTTGCTTTGTATCTCTTCTTGCATAAGGATGGCTAAAGGGTTGGGACAATGGGAATGTGCAATTGGGCAGAGTTTCTTTACTCTTTTTCTCCTTCTCCAAATGGGACCCCTAACCCTTCTTTTATAGGCTAGAAGAAGCTAGGTATTTGGACGAACCCTCAGCCATGCATGGCCGGGATTTTCAGTTAACTCACCCAAAGCTGTGTGTTGCATCGACAACTTTCCTTTTTTCATGCTTTTGTCGGTCTGCGCGGGCTGTTTTAGGTCAGCTAGCGTGTACACGTGTGAAATAATGGAGTAGGGTGCATGGGCCCTTATAAAAAAGGTTTTTAAAAGAGTTGTTTAGCAGTGCTTTTGGAAAAGAAGGGATCTGAGATGGCCTGATGCCAGGTAAGAATGTATGGTGTAAATTAGGGTTATAACACCAAGTCTCACATTACGAGCCTAACCCTTCTGCCAACATTGATAACATTCTCCCTCTCATCCACACGAGTCATGATGCATACCCACTCATCAAAATGGGCCCCAGAATTTTCAAAGACCCATCATTGTTAGGAACTTACCATGGTGCACCACCACTCCTTCATCCTTCCAATCAAGTATGCATCGTATCATCCAACGGAATTGACACAGAGGATACCCTTCCTCTTAGGGAGGCTTCTATCATATATGATGTCCCACTAGTCACAGAGCTCACCCCTCACGAGCCTCCTGTGAACTCGTCGACTCCACCAGTCCATGATTTCACCTCTCCCCAAGGCCATATCCCAGTTTGGGAGACAATTCCCCAAGCCATTACTCAAATCTCCTTCTTCTACCCTCCACCTAGCGTACAGGCTTTCCAAGTAACTACAATGCTTACCCTCCCTAATATGGTGTTAGCAATTCCATTTTGGTATTTACATCCACCAGAGATGGTCCCTCAACCATCCCTTCCCCCCCAAATGGAAGAAATCCCAATGACGATTCCCATACTCACTCCCACCATACCCTCCACACCCCCACTCACTACCCTCCCTACCACAACTCCACTTCCCCCATGCGTCCAACCTCCTTGCACGCTATGTGAGACAGATGGACACCAAACCAACAACTACCCATCTCTACCCGAGTTATGGAACCTGATTCCATTCAATCAAACAATTTTTGTTTTAGGATCAATCCCATCAAGTTGTGATAGTTAACCCATATTTATCATTGTATGTTGTAATTCATGCGGTAGTGCATACTTGACATGGATGTTGTAGTTAGTACCTCACTTTCATTTGGCACCCATGTTGAGTTATTTGTGTAGGCTCAGGAGTTGTGTTAGTTTTGTTAGTGACTTTGAGAATAATCCATGTGATTTTCTATCTCCTCTTTTTTTGGCCATTACGTATGGCCTCCCATTTTTGTGTTTTGAGTTGCACTTTCATTTTCTTATAGTCGCTTGTGCATTTAAACCTAATTCTCAATTGCAATTTGTTAATTTTTGCTTACAACCAATACATTTTCTTTTATTTCTATCCATTGCATATACACTGGTTGCATTTAAAAACCTTATCCTTGGATGGGACATGCTTATGAGTGTCTACATCCTGTACATCATTTTTTTTGCACTTTTTTGACATGTATATTTTGTGTGTTTGGATTGCAATTGCATGTATTGAAACATTCATCTCCTCCAATGTATTTATAACATTCTTTTATTATTATTTTTTTCTCAGAGTTTATAATATGAAAAAGGCACACAACAAATCAAATATTTATTAAAAAAGAGTGGGGGGGGGGGATTGAGATATATACAAATTTGATTATGGTAGCAAGTCAATGCCACCCTCAAACAAAACACTTGTTT
>ML802216.1:30666-46340 GCA_009831015.1 Picea engelmannii | reverse complement strand
ATATATAACATTTCTAGGCACTCTGACCCCTTTCCATATTTACCAGCTCACCAACCTAAGTCACATTTACATAATACATTCTAGTTCATATGGATCAAAACTGGGGTGTTACATAATGTTATTTTTAACACTGAATTTATATTATGGCCACATGGACTCTTGTTGAGTCATCCTTTGACTTCAATGATAAATAACTTCTAAGAATAGTTGCATGGCCATGAGGAAATACCCGACTTAAATTTTATGCTCTCTTGTCTGCCATCCTCGTAACCCTTCTAATGTATCCAAATGTTGAGTTCATTTTTAGCAGCGATACTTGAATTCCATCATCACCATGAATATATAAGTTCAACACTTATCTCAGAAAATACATTAAACATAAAAAGTATTTAAATTCTTCCATGAATTTAGTGTATTGGTCACACCATATCCTTCTCTCACAAATATGAAACAGAAAAACACCAAATCAACATTTTTTTATAACTAGAAAGTTGTAGATATTAGAGAGATGTTTCCAATGATATAAGGAATCCCTAAAATAGATATAGGGGTCAAAATGTATCACAAAAATACAGGGACACATGTGTATGCATGATTTACCATTGGGTGCAATGCACCATGTGTCACACATTTTCTCCAAATATCAACAATACACCATGTGTCACAACATTCTTCAAATATTGGAAATATGTGTTGTGTTGTAGGTAAAACTATTTTGGGTGCCATATATTTTTAAGGATAAAACCTTTTATCACGCGAGGACAATCTTTTGTGGGATGCGATATGTTGCAGGGAAAGGAAGATCAAATGTGATACATCACAAGGGATGAAACTTTCCTACCACGTGAAAATAATTTTATGTGTGATTTAATGTTCCACAACAAAAGAAAGATCAAGTGTGATGTTTCATGAAGGAAAAAACTTTATTTTTTCGTGAGAAATCAATCTTCCCTTTGATGTGTTTTTCAAAAAGGAAACAATTTTAGATGTGATACATTGCAAGGGAACAAAAATTTGGAAGGTGCAAAACAACATTTTTTCTAATATTTTTTTGGGAAACATTCTAAGTCTTTGAATTTTCCTTTGTTGTGTGGAGTTAAAATTTTAGATGTTGCAATGTATTGTTGAAATTACTAAGATAATTGAGAGGGGGGGTGAATCAATTTTTATTGTGCTTAAACAATTTTAAGTCTATTAAACCATTTTTAATCTTTCATCAAGTGACCAACAATATTATACATCATATGAACAACATAAATAATGAGCATCAATAACACATAAGACATACACAGACACATATTTTCACGAGGAAACCCATAAAGGGAGAAAATCTCTTCTTCTTCGAAATGATAGGCAGTCTTTTAAGTTCTGTACATCATCCATGTTTGAGCACCAACTCAAAGTGAGGCTACTACCTCTGTTTTACAAGCTCCAACTTGTTGAGAGCACAAACTCTTTGGTTTCTCTAGCACCCACTAGAAGGAAGCACCAACTCTCTAAATATTCCAGCACCAACTGGATTTATACAAGCGCCAACTTTTATACAGAAAAACTCTGTGTTTTCCCAAGCACCACCCTGACACCCTATTTTCCAGACACAACTAGATGGAAGCTACAACTCCCAATATTCAAGCATAAAATTGAATATTAGAGGACCACAGTCCTCCCTAGCACCACCCTACCTCCCTGATTATAAATAAATGACTGAATAACCAACAATACAAATATATCAATTCTTACCACTTCTTCATTGTTATGCAATTCCTTCTGCCTTGTTCATACTTGGCTTGACTTGCTGTCTCTTTCTTTCTGTTCTTTCTCTTTCCTTCTCATGCTTCTTTGATATGTGCACATTCTTCTCTCTTCACCTTTTCTGTTATGTTCAACTTATGTTCCTTATCTTTGAGCTTTCTTCACACTGTGCATACTGTAATTTTACCTTTCTACAATTCAACTCATTTTTCAGTCAGAACAACCAGCGTTAAACAATCGCTACATTTCTCATTTTATACACACCAGCCTCATCATTTACACCTCGAATCCCCTTGGTCAAAGACAAAAACATGTCTCAGCAACTAAATCGCCAATCGATCAAGAACCATGATTCCATTTCTAACTGAATCCTAATTGAACTTATTAATCATGAAAATAAACAATGACCCTTCGATCATATTCCTGATTAACCTGCACCATTGGATTACCAATGATAGATCTCGTGCCTACTCCATATGCCCAATGGCTGTGACCACGGGCCTAATTAGAATGCCTTTCACATTTCTCATTTCGGCAATCCTGTGTCGAAGGATCTCGTCACTCCAAGTTGGGATCCCCGAAACTCCGAAGAGGAGCTTAGCTGGACTAGCTCCTTTCCTTCTCATGATCAGGTAACCACATGTTGTGACCACCCGCTAGCCAGACGATCACTTCGCGATTCACGACTTCGGGAATCTTGTGGTGAGAGTCTCGACTCTTCATGTGGCAATCGCCTAAAAAGGGCTTAGCTCCACTAGCTCTTTCCCCTTACGTGACCAACGATGATGACCACTGGCTGCGCCAAAAGGTGCTTCACAATTTTGCATTTCATCATTCTTGACGTGAGTGTCTTTGACTCCTCCAACTCCCGGTATCCTGAACTCCGAAATGGAGCCAGATCAACGATCCACGCTCTCCCTTTGATCGACGACTCAGATTAAATCGTGGTTTCACGTTTCACGATTTCAAAGGATAGAGAACCTCCTTCCTTTGACTTTACAGTCAGTGAAATGTTGACCTTTTCCCACATGTACTCTGTATCCAATGGTCCATGACATACCTCGATCCAATGGTTTAGATCAATTCGAGATATTGCATATCGTGAGTTCGAGGGGTTAGAGAACCTCTTTCCTTTGGATTTCTCGATCTACGAAACTCTGAAAAAAAACCTTTGTCACACTCTGACTGTTTGCCACGTGTCCTTCTTGGATCAATGGTCCTCCTACTTTCGAGACATTCCAAGCCTGCTTCATCTTGTACTTAAAGAGCGTGCTCCTTCTTCTGGATCCGATGATGGTCGATCTTTGCACTTAGATCCTCCTCCTGATCTTACATTGTTGATCTTGCCATTCCATCATTGTCGTTGTGCTGCTGATCATGATCTTTGCCATCAATGAAAAAAATGCATACTTTGCCTTTGTATGAAAAACATGCCAACAATATCCCCCTTTGGCATTGATGGCAACCCCTTGAAACCACTTGAAGAACATCCAATCTTGAAGAACATCCAATTATACCACTGTAGCATCCTTGAAATTACCACACTTTCTCCCCCTTTGACATCAACGTCAAAGAAGAAACATGCTCCCCCTGAGTTGTTGCAGTACATACTCCCCCTGTCAACTATGAGCGGCTTAGAAATATAAAAGATATTCAACAAGTACTCCCCCTGACCAGGTGAACAGATTAGACGAAAGAAGTTATAACCCCCAACTTTTGACGAAGATATCCAAAAGGGGTCACTGCTAACGGTTTAGTAAAGATATCAGCTATCTGTTTTGTGGAAGGAATATAATTCAACTGAACAATTCTTTTTGTAACTTGTTCTCTGAGAAAATGGTATTTTATTGGTATGTGCTTAGATTTTGAATGAAGTACAGGATTCTTGGAGAGACCGATGGCACTAGTGTTATCACAATGTAGTGGAATAGGATCAGTGTAAGTTACCTGCAAATCTGCAAGAGTTTGTATCATCCATAAAATTTGTGTGCAACAAGTAGCAACAACAATGTATTCTGCCTCTGTAGTTGATAATGAAATGGATCCTTTTTTTTTACTAAGCCATGCTACTAATGAGTCACCTAGGAAGAATGCTCCTCCACTGGTGCTTTTCCTCTCATCAACACAATTTGTCCAATCAACATCTAAATAAGAAGTTAACTGAAAGTTCTGATTTCTGGGATACCATAGACCATATGTCATTGTACCCTTCAAGTATTTGAATATTCCTTTGACAGCTACTAAATGACTTTGTTTAGGAGATGATTGATAATGACCTACCATTCCAACAACCTGCATTATATCAGGACGAGATGTTGTGATGTACATAAGATTGCCTATCATTGACCGATATGTTCTTTGATCAACATCAGGTGAAATATCATCTTTACTGAGCTTTCAACCAACCACCATTGGTGTACTAACATATGAAGAATATTCCATCTGAAATTTATTCAACATCTCTTTCAAATATTTTTCTTGAGAGATAAATATTCCTGCAGAACTCTGTTTTACTTGTAAGCCAAGAAAGTATGATAGTTCTCCTATCATGGACATCTCAAACTCTGTTTGCATAGAGTTAGAAAACCACTATATAGAGGGTTCATTAGTACAACCAAAAATAATATCATCTACTTAAACCAAAACAACTAGTAAATTATCACCTTCAGACTTAATGTAGAGATTGTTGTCAACAGTACCTTTCTTGAATCCTTTGTCTTGTACGAATTTGTCCAATCTATAATACCAAGCTCGTGGTGCTTGTTTCATTCCATATAGATCCTTCTTCAGCTTGCAGACATAGTTAGGATTATCTATCAGTGAGAATCCTTCAAGTTGCTCCATATATACTTCTTCCTCTAGATCTCCATTAAGAAATGTTGACTTAACATCCATCTGATACACTTTAAAGTTCTTATGACATGAATATGCAAGTAACATTATGATAGCTTCCAATCTTCCCACTGGTGCAAAAGTTCCATCAAAATCCTGACCATCAACTTGTGCATACCCTTTACAGAACAATTTGGCTTTATTTCTAACAACTTGTCCTTTTTCATTCATTTTATTTTTGAACACCCATTTGGAACCTATTGCATTATTGTCTTCAGGTCTAGGAACAAGCTCCCAAGTATTATTCTTCTCAATCTGATCAAGCTCTTCATTCATAGCTCTAATCCAATCATCATGTTGGTTGACTTCATCAAAATTTTTAGGTTCAACCATAGATAGAAAAGCAACATGGGATTGTTCTGAATCTTTAATCAATTTCCTTCTTGTCTAAACTCATTTATTTATATCTCCAATTATCTGATTTTTAGGATGATTCTTTCTAACAATTTTGAGTGGTGATTTTGCTTCTTTCTGTTGATTTGTGTCAGTTGGAGTATTTGTATCTTCATCTAATTAAGATTCTTTTCTTTCTGATCCTTGGACCTGTTCATGTTCGTCTTCAACTATATCTTCTATGCTTGGTTCAAGATTGTTTACATTTCGTATCGGGATTTTTTCATTTTTATGTCGATACAATCAACCAATTTATGCAGCCTCTTATTGTAGCATCTGTATCCTTTACTGTTTGTAGCATAACCTAAGAATATACCTTCATCAACCTTGTCATCATATTTGCCAATATTTTCATCATTATTCTTGATATAACATTTACTCCCAAAGAATTTAAAATGTTTGATTGAGGAAGGTCTTCCAAACCATAGTTCATAAGGAGTCTTGTCATTGTGTGGTCTGAGATGAGATTTGTTAAGAATGTGAATAACTGTATGGATTTCTTCCACCCAATATGTCTGAGATATATTCCTTTCATTCATCATTGATCTTGCCATTTGCTATACTAATTTGTTCTGCCTCTCAACAACTCCATTTTGTTGTGGGGTTCTTGGGATTGTGTACTCTCTTTTGATCCCATGTTTATCAAGGAACTCTTTGAAGTTCCATGAGCTAAACTCTCCTCCTCTATTAAACCTTATTGCCTTCAATATTTTTCCTATTTGATTCTCAGTTAGAGCCTTAAACACTTTGAATTTTTCAAATGCTTCAGATTTTTCCTTCAAAAAGGCAACCCATGTTAGTCTAGAATAATCATCAATAATCATCAATAATCAACATAAAATAGTTTTCTTTTCCTGTACCTTCTTTCCTTGACGGTCCACATAAATCCATATGAACTAACTAGAGAGGTTTTTCTGTTGAAGGGAAGTTTTTAGATTTGAACTGTGTCCATGTAAGCTTTCCTACCTAGCAAGGTTTACAAACAGAATCATATGGATTTGATATCTTTGGAAGATCCTTTACTGCCCCATTGTTTCTAAACTTGATTATATGATCAAAATTTAGATGTCCAAGTCTCATATGCCATAGTCAAATTTCATCATACTTGCTTAAGTGACATTCTTCTTTTTCTTCTTTTAACACATAGACATTGTTTTTTGTTCTTATCCCTTTTACAACCAGTTGTCCTGAATTCACAGACTTTATTTTACAATCTTTAGAAGTAAAAACAACCTCACATCCTTAGTCACAAACTTGACTGACACTAAGCAAATTATGTTTCATACTATCTACAAATAACACGTCTTGAGCTTTTCCTTTGCCATTACTCAAACTTACCATTCCTTTACCTTTTATTTTTCCTGGTGCATCGTTTCCAAAAGTTACATTCCCTGATTTGTTTTCACTTAGAGTTAGAAACTTACTTTTGTCTCCAGTCATATGTTTGGAACATCCACTATCAATATACCAGGGATTCTTTTTTCTTTGGGCTGATAGCACTAATCCACACTAGTCATCTTATTTCTTCTTCCAAACCTTGAAATTTTCAGCAGTAGGAGTCAGATATGGCTTATAGTTATTTAAACGACAATCTGTAGTTTTATGTCCATAATTATGGAAGATGTAACATTCTAGTTCACTGAATAGCATATCATAGCGATTGTTATGCTCATAATTGTTGTTGTACTTAACCTGCGTCCTTTTCCCAACTATCACATGATTTGTAGTCTGTGGTTGTTTGTTACTTGGTTGTCTCAATCTTTGTTGTGGCAGATAATTATTCATTGAGTATCTTGATTGTTTATATCTAAATTTTAAAGAACAGTTTATAGCTTTGTGACCAAAATTAGAGCAGAAAAACCAATAACCATAGAAAAAACCTTTGTATCTTGAAAAAGTTTGTCTTCTTTGAGGAGGTCGATTTCTTTCATGCCGATAATCTCTCTGATCTATAGATTCGGTTCTTGTACTTTTTCTTTCATTCCTTCTTGGTGGCCGATTCTCTTTCTTTGTTTCTGTAGAGTAGTTTTTGTCAATGTTTGAGGATTTGACAAACTTGATAGGTTCTATATTACTTGGATGATCACTACTTGATCCTTCTTCATACCCCAAGCCATCTTTCAACTTTGGGTTTATTTGCTGATTTAGAATGAAGGTTAATCCTTCTGAAGCTTTAATACTTAACAGATTTTGGTGATACAATGCCTTAAACTTCTCCATCTCTTTTCTTCTTTTTACTATCTCTTCTTCTAAGTCTTCACACCTTGCTTTCTTCTCTGATAATTGTTGTTTTAGTATGTCCTCTATTTTATTTGCCTCTTCTAACTCTACTTTTAATAGGGAAAAGTCTTCATCAGGTTTTTTATCATTCATTTTAAAATGTATCAACAATTGTTTTTGTTTTCTCTTCTTACATCTGAGTCTGTCAATTTCTTCCAAAGCACTGATTAATTCACCTTCCATATCCACCACTGCTTCTTCATCATCCATGTCACTTTGTATGAGTTTATCATCAAGATCTCCCATATCCATAAGCATAAAGTCATTCATTTTGTCTTCACAAGATGAATTACTATCTAAGTCTTCTGAGGAGTCATCATTGTTTGTACACAAACTTTTCTTTTTACTATATTTCTTAAATTTGTATTTATTTTCATCATCAGAGTTCTGGTCCTTTTGGTCCTTTTTTTTGTGGGGACACTTAGATGCAAAATGGCCTATTTTACCACAGTTAAAGCATTTGCAGGGAAAATTTCCTTGATATTTTCATGATCCTCTCTTTAACCTTCTCACAAATTTTGCTTCAATATCATCTAGCTCTGAATCAGTGTTCTTGTTTGCTTTAAAAGAAGCCTCTCTAGTAATGGATTTATCTTTGCTAATTCTCATTCCATATGCAGTTAAATTTCCTAGGAGTTGATCAATGGACATAGTTTTAAGATCATTTAGTTCTTCTATTGCAGAAACTTTTGGATTAAATTTATCAAGCAGAGATCTTAAAATCTTCTGAACTAAGAATGATTCTTCAAACTTCTCACCAAGACCCTTCATGGCATTCACAAGTTATTCAACTATTAAAAACTACTTGCTAACTGTTTCATCTTCATTCATCTTTAGCTGTTCAAATTTCAATCTATATGTTTGAAGTTTGACATCTTTTACTTTCTCATTTCCTTCATAACTACTAATAAGTTTATCCCACATTTCTTTGGTAGTTTGAAGATGCATCACTTTTACAAACTCATCTTCTGCAAGTCCATTCAAGATAGCATTCATTCCCTTAGCATTAAATCTAAATTCTAACTTACCATCCTTGGAAGCTAGCACAACAAGCTTTATGTATCCAGTCTCTACTACATCCCAAACATCATCACCTAAGGCCATTAGGAATGTTCTCATTCTAACCTTCCAGAAGGAAAAATTTGTTCCATCAAATAGAGGAGGCTTAAGTAGCTGAAGTCCCTTCATGACTTGTCATGTTTAAGATTACCGATCTACCTTTAGATAAAAGGAACCTTCTTTGATACCAATTGTTGAAATTACTAAGACAACTGAGAGGGGGGGTGAATCAATTGTTACTGTGCTTAAACAATTTTAAGTCTATTAAACCATTTTTAATCTTTCATCAAGTGACTATCAATATTATACATCATATGGACAACACAAATAATGAGCATCAATCAAACATAAGATATACACAGAGACAGATTTTCATGAGGAAACCCATAAAGGGAGAAAACCTCTTCTTCTTCGAAATTATAGGCAGTCTTTTAAGTTCTGTACATCATCTATGTTTGAGCACCAAATCAAAGTGAGGCTACTACCTCTATTTTACAAGCTCCAACTTGTTGAGAGCACAAACTCTTTGGTTTCTCTAGCACCCACTAGAAGGAAGCACCAACTTTCGGAGTTTCCTTTCGATTTCCCGATCTACGAAACTCCAAAACTAAACCTTTGTCACACTTTGATTGTTTGCCACATGTCCTTCTTGGATCAACGGTCCTCCTACTTTCAGGACTTTCTAATCCCTCTTCATCTTGTACTTAAATATCATGCTCCTTCTTCTGGATCCAACAATGCTCGGTCTTCACACTCAGATCCTTCTCCTAAGCTTACATTGTTGATCTTGCCATTCCATCATTGGCATTGTGTTGTTTATCGTGATATTTTCCATCAATGACAAACATGCATACTCTGCCTTTGTCTGAAAAACATGCCAACATGTATTGCACCAACAAAAACTTCTCTATGACGCGATAAAATAATGGAGTGTTCATTTGTCACAAATATAAAAACATTGAGAAGATGCAATATGTCACGAGAAAAAAAGATAAGGTGAAACACGTTGCATCATGACAAAAACAATTCCTTGTGATATGTTGCATGACAATAAACATTATTTCACACAAAAGATAAAATCATTTCGATACACATTGTATCTCACAGAGATAAAAATCTTTGCAATAAACTGGAAAAAAAAAAATTGAACAAGTTTCCAAAACATTTTCAAGGGGAAAAATTTGTTTTTTCTCAAAAGAAAAAAAAATCAAAGGCAAAAGACACGTTCTAAACTCATCCACATGCAAAAAGTTAATAAAACTAAGACGTAGAAATCCACTTACAAGACTTACAGAAAAATGGTAAAACCTAAAGAAAAATGGTACCTGAAATTTAAAAACAGTTACGGTGTGTTGTGTACTCAATAGGTGGATCATTGTACTATCTTGAAAACATTCATGCTTTAGAGCCTTGCTTGTTAAATGTCTTCATCTTGATGCTTGACATGTGTCACTTGTAAAAAGAGTGCTTCACATATGGACCTATCTTCTTGTGGATAGGTTGATTGTAGTGAATTAGTACCATTATTATATTCTTAACCTCCCTTACCTCTCATAAAAATAGGAGAAAGTTATTTCACATCATCATCATCATTGTACTATATTTTTTGTACTTGTCTTATAGAGAACAAAGTGCTAGGATTCATTGGAAAACCATAAGGAGATAGTCATTTCACATTATCATCATTGTACTATATTTTTTGTACTTGGTCTTCTAGGGAACAAAATGTTGGAAAGATTTCTCTGGTGAGATGTCTTAAGGTTTGGTCTTATGAAGAACGTGACGTTGGAGGTGATGATCACGTTGCAGGGTTGAGTTGTTCGTGGAGAAGTTGAAATAGTATTCTAGGGTTTGTGTTTCACCCTAAGGGGACAAAGAAGCTAAGGTTTGTGATAAACCCTAGAGATTAAAAAGGCTTATATGTGTCAATGTACCACTTCTCTGAACTAATGTGGAATTTTGTAAAAGAAATATTTATGTAACAAAAACAATTCCATAGCACACAAATGTTAGGTATATCCAACTTAATAATAAACATTTAAAATATATATATGAAATGGGTAGAGTTAAATATTTTTTTATTAATTTTGTTAAGTGTTAACCATGTTATAGATCTAAACAGAACAAATAAGAAAGAGAGTGGAATATCAATTGTTGTGAATCATACAATAGTACACACTTATTTATTATCCATTACCATTAGTCAACATAATGTATGTTGATGAGCATTTAAAATGATGTAAATTAACAATGATATTATCCATTGGCAAATTTTTTTTTTTCCAATAGAAAAATTATCTCATTATATTATGATAATATAATTGTTTTACATCTCAGTATTCACAAACAAAAGCTTGTACATGATCTTCACTATAACCTGGATCAGAAGCTCCACATGCAAGGATTCTTATACAATCAATACTTTTCCCAACATGGAAAGTATGACTACATCAAGAGAGGTTCCAAATGACCATCTCTATACTATAAAAAACTTAAATAAAATTGGTCGGCAAAAAACAAAACCGATCCAAAGCATCAAAGAAAAATAAAATTGTCCAGTCACTGTACAAAATGATATCAAAAGGCGATACTAATAAATGATGATAAGATTTTTCTCCCCCGCTCTGTTGTTGTTCCAAAGATAATACAGGATGCCTCCTTCTGGTTCTCCAAGTGCTTGTTTGGATAGTAAATCGGCTTCAGCATTGAAATCCATGGGAATATGATCAAAACATATAAATTCAAAGTACCTCACCATGTCCTTGATCCTTGCTTTCCATCCTTCAATTGCACTGACCTGTAGACTGCCTTTATTTTCCAACCATGCAATCACCACTAACTGAATACGGTTGATTGAGAGATGTAATGCCAGTCTGATTGCTGCCCAAGCACCTAAAAGCTCGGCTTTGGTATTAGTACCTTGTGCACCGTTGATGGTCCATCTAATGCATGAATAATCAAGAAGTTTTAATACTCCACCTGCTCCACAATACGCTTCATCATGTTACGTTGCCCCATCAAAATAAGAAATTGTAGTATTGTTTTGTATATGTAAAAACATGTTTTTTGGAAGTGTATCCTTCTTATTTTCCTCAATACCACCTGGTTGAGTCAGTGCTCTATAGTAAACCACTTGTACTATTGGAATGCTCCCCTCGAAAATAGCCTTATTCCTTTCAATCCATATATTCCAGCAGATCTGAGCCGCCAAGTTTGAGGGTACAGATTTATCTTCGAACCAATTCTTGATGCAATCCTCCAAATTTATTCCATTCCATATCTGATTGAATCCTTCAATGATAATTATCTTTTCCCAAACATCCTTTGTAAAGTCACAATGAATGAACAAGTGGTCAATGGATTTTGATGTAGTTTTTCATAAATAGCACATATCCTGTCCTTCTCTTTCTTTGGTTTGGAGAGTATCCCATGTGAGTATCTTCCCTTCAACTGCCAACCAGATAAATAGTTTAATTTTTAATTGCAATTTAAATTTCCAAATAGATCTTCTCCATCCACCAAGTTTTCTCAATTCTTTTATTGATAATATAGCCTAATAAACGTTTTTAACACTTGGTACCCTAGACATATCACCACCCATCCATATAAGGGAGTCTTCTTGGTCCTGTATATATTCCCCCGAATCGATTAAAGCCTTTCTAAAGATGTCCCATTCTATAGCTAATGCACCAAAAAGGCCTAATTCATTACTCTTTAGTCGTGAGACAGAACAAAAGGATCTGTCTCCATTCCTTTGGGCCTGCGCCAATGAGAAAATATGCTTATTATGGAGAGCATTGATCAAATTTTCAGAAAGTAATGATTTCTCCCCCATACCAAGTATCCTATCTCACCCGAGTTCAATGAGATGGCTCGATCCCGGGTTCCAGCTCATCCAATGAAGAATTAAGTGAGCAGATTTTATGAGACCGCCCTAGATGCTAGATGTGGACCGTTGCTGAAATGAAAGTGATCTTAACCAATTTATTATTGTAGTGTGAGGTAAATACTTATCTTTTATAACCCTGTGCTAGATACTTGAGCTAGTTAATACCCTCCAAAGTGAGTGCGCAGCCAATGCCTATTTAAATTTCATGAGATTTCGAAGACCCCATCCCCCGTGGCACTTCGGTAATGAAATCAGTTCCCATTTGCAGATATGGAAGTGTTTTGTGTCACGATTCCCATTCCATAGAAAGTTTATCATTATTTTCCGCAATGTATTCAAAACAGAATTAGGTATAACCACTAAGGAAAGCCAATATATTGGTTGACTCTCTAATACAACTTTTATTAGGGTGAGTCTACCCCCCAAGGATAACCAACGATAGCACCAGTTATCAATCATCTTCTCCATTTTCTGAATCAACCAGTACCAATCCGCAATACGCTAAGTACCAGACTTTAAGTAAAAACCAAGATATTTGAAGTTGATTGCTAGTTCTGAAAAATTAAAAGGGAACAGAGATTTGTAAGGAGTTAAATCCATCTCCGACAAAGCTGCTTGATGGAAAGTTGATTTTGTAACATTTTTCATTAAACTTGATGTTGAGAAGAACAATTTTAATATTTTGTCAATCTCCCACCATTCCTGTAAAGTAGACTTTGACATAATAATAACGTCATCAACAAATAAGATATGGAGGATTTGGATTGTTCTAGAGACCTTGATACCTGTCAGCTTCCCTTCTCGTTGACTCTCCTTTAGTAAAATGCTAAGTCCCTCCATAAACAGAATGAAGAGTAAAGGTGACAATGTGCAACCTTGTCTCAAGCCTCTTCCACCTTTAAATAAGTCTATAGCCTCTCCATTTATTAGTATGGAGAAAGTAGTTGAGTCCACACAACTCATGATCCAGTTTGTCATTTTCATGCCCATACCGACTTGGATAAGTATCATCCGCAATAGATCCCAGTTGACACAATCGTATGCTTTTTGTAGATCCAAATTTAATACTAATGACTTTAACTTCTTCTTTCTTATGAAGTGCATACATTCCTGAACTGTTCCAATAGCATCCTATATATGGCGCCCCTTTAAAAAACCAAGCTGCTCCTCTGAGATCGATCTGGATAAGAAAGGCTTAATCCTATTTGCTATAATTTTTGAAATTATTTTATATCATAGATTACATAATGATATTGGACTATAATCCCCAAAGAAAAGAGGCTTATTCACTTTGGGAATTAGTGCAATGAAGGTCGAGTTCAAGCCACCCGAAATTTTACCTTTCTGCCTCGTCTCTTTTACCATGTTAAGTAAATCTCCTCCTACAAGATCAAAGAATTGGACAAAAAATTCCACAGTCCAACCATCAAGGCCTGGGCTCTTATCAACCTTAAAAAAATTTAATGCATTCCTTAATTCTTTCAAACTTACCAGAAAAAATAAGTTATCCACTTCTGCCTCTGTCATCATCCTGGAATAATTTTTCGCCACCTTATCTTGATCCATAATAGATAGTTCTGTATTTTCTTTGAATAAATGTTTGAAATAGTTTGTAGAAGTGGCCTTTATATTCTTCTGACCAATCTGAATTTGACCGGCTTCATCCATGATATCCCAAATAAATTTTTTATTTATCCTGAAGTTGGCAAAATTGTGAAAAAATATGTATTTTGATCCCTGCACCTGATCCAAATGGAACGGCTTTGTTGGTTCCATAATTATTCTTTCTCGTTTATCAGTTTATTCCTCTTCAACTCCTATTCTTTTAGTTCTAATTCCTTCTCCCTTGAGACCTCGACTTCCGTCGATTCTAGTAACAATAAGGTAATATCATGTTCCAGTTTCTTGAGTATGGCATTTGATTGTTTGAATCTGCGTTTCTGCCAGTTTTTTGTCTGATCCTTTAATTCTTTTAATTTCCAAAGAATTCTTTTTTGATTATCTATCTCATCATTATACTTTGGATTTTTCCAAAGTACCTGAACCAATAAATCGAACTCATGTACCTTAAGCCAATATGGATTGAGTTTGAAAGGAAAGGTTTTATATGTCGGAGGCATATCTAACTGAAGAATAATCAGAGCATGATCAGAGATGATCCAGGTGGATATCGGTGGCCACCCACCATTTCCAACTGGTTCAAAACATTTTGCTGACAATTTTGGCAATTTACTATTTTTAGCAGTTTTAACTTCTGGGGCCATTTTGAGGGCCTAAATGAAGGTTTTTTGGGATTGATATTATTATTGATATCCATAGGCATGATTGAGCCCCCAAAATGAATATCCTCGACGATACCTTTCCAATGGGCTATCATACGCCTAAAACGAATATTGTATGCAAAAGTTACGACCCCTAGAAGTTGATGTACTAACTTACCCATGTTGATTTAGGTTGGTTGTCAGTGATGTCGACCCTTGAAGAAAGCCCTATAGCACCAATTTTTGGGTAATGGACATAATATTGTTTGATGTAAATATGACTCACTATTGTCTTGTCATGGTTGATAAGAATTAAGGATGGATGAACTCCAAAGTGGTCCCCTTATGGTGAAAGCCCTCAAAGGAAGACGCTTTCAAAGTAAAAGAACCCATGCTTAATTGTGGAATAATGAGATGAAGAAAAATTAATTTTTCAGTTAAACTATCCTATATGGATATTTCTTGTCATTCCATTTCTGGTGGTATGTGGAACATCACATAACTCCTCACGGTTAGAGAGTTATGGCCATGAGAAGTTGGAGACCCCAGGTTTGGGTAATGGACCCAAGTTTGTTTGATAGAAAATGGTATGAGTTATTGTTGGTTGTGGAGCCTGATTATCTTCCTGATGCAGAGGTCCTTACTTTCAGTCGTTTTTATACTCCATGAAGTATTTACACCCCAGAAGTATGTACACTCTTCCACGCGGGCGAGTGCAGAGGGGGGGTACCCCCTCTGCGGGGTCTGGGGGCAAGCGGGCCCCCAGTGGGGGTTCGGGGGCGAAGCCCCCAAACCAAAAATTGCCTTGTAAAAGTATATTGTAATTTCATTGTAAATCTGGACCGTTCATTATAAGGTCGCAGATCTAATGGTAGAGATTATGTTAGGGTTTTTTTCCCTAGAAGGCAACCCTCTTTTATGAGGGAAATGTATTGTGGCTATGGATGATGGTGAATATTGTATTCTGAGAGAGGAGGCTGTGAGAGAAAGAAGAGGAAGTTACAATGGGTTTTGTTGTAGGTTGTATCCCTTCATTTTGCTGGATAATAATAAAGGAAGGACCTGGCAATTTCTCTGGTGGACGTAGCCCACACTGGGTGAACCACGTAAATCTGTGTCTCTCTTGTATTGTGTGTCTTCTGTGTTTT
>ML802216.1:10641-22600 GCA_009831015.1 Picea engelmannii | reverse complement strand
ACCAACAATTTCCTTGATCTTCATCTCGTTATTCCTCATACAAGCATGGGTCCTCCAACCATTCTTCTAGGATAACTCAATCCATAAAGCGTCTTCCCGTGAGGGCTTTCACCATAAGGGGACCACTTTGGAGTTCATCCATTCGTACACCTTATCAATCATGATAAGACAATAATGAGAGCATGGGTCCTCCAACCAATCTTCTAGGATAAATCAATCCGCAAAGCGTCTTCCCGTGAGGGATTTCACCATAAGGGGACCACTTTGGAGTTCATCCATTTGTTTACCTTTGCATCGATTGGTTTCCACTTGGACATGGGTCCTCCAACCATTCTCATCAAGAGAATGATATCAATCAATTACTTGGCATCAACCAATGACATCAATCAAACCAAACCATTTACATCAATGACATATGATCCAACAATCTCCCAAGTAATCAAACCATTGGCATCAATGACAAACCATTGGCATCAATGACAACATGATCCAACAATTTATACTCTCCAAGTAGCTTCCTTAAAAACATCTTTTAGGTCACTGGGCCCACTTTCTTTATTTTAGGGTTGGGTCCACTTCTAATTTCTCCATTAAATTTATTATTAAAATAATTTATTTTGTATTCAATTTGAATTATAATACACTCATCACTTCACTTTATTATTTTCATTTTAAAATCTCTTAAACCACTTTGACTACTTTGACATGTTGGGGCTTCTAGATGACATATGAGGGTCCTCCAACTTCCTAAGGCCATAAATCTCAAACTGTGAGGAGTTATGTAATGTTCTACATACCACCAGAAATGGCATAACATGTACTATCCATATAGAATAGTATTATCTGAAAATATATCATAACTCATATTGTTACTCATCAAACAAACTTAGGTCCATTACCCAAACCTGGGGTCTCCAACTTCTCATGGCCATAACTCTCTAATCGTGAGGAATTATGTGACGTTCCACATACCACCGGAAATGACATGAAAAGAACTATCCATCTAGGATATTTTCCCTGACAAATTCACTTTCATTCATTTCATTATTCCACAATTACGCATGGGTTCTCTTACTCCACAAAGCATCTTCCCGGCTTTCACCATAAGGGGACCACTTTGGAGTTCATCCATATTTACTTCTTATCAACTGTGACAAAACAATAATGAGTCCTATTTACATCAAACAATATTGGGTGCATTACCCACACCTTTGTGCTACGTGGCTTTCTTCAAGGGTTGACATCAATGACAACCAACCTTAATCAACAGAAAGTTGGCTATGGAATAGAAGAATGGGTCACATGCATTTTGATAACCTTATCAAAGTTAGCAAAAGAGAAGCAGTCAGAGAAATGACCCAGATCATGAAACCAACCAACACTTTATGGAAGCATTGTCAACAAGGAAAGCAAACAAAGACCAGGTTCGAATCAAATGAATATTCAACAACAAGACCACTGGAAATTGTACACATTGATCTAGTTGGAACAACTACAACAAAGGGCTTAAAAGGTGAAAAATATTTTATGTTATTAGTTGATGATTATACAAGAATGACTGCAGTTTTCTTTCTCAAGAACAAGTCAGAAGCTTTTGAAAACTTCAAGATCTACAAGGAAATGGTTGAAAATGAGATGGATTCAAGAATCAAATGTTTGAGATCTGATATTGAAGGAAAGTTCACTTCAAAGAAATTTATGGACTACTGTAGCAGTCATGGAATAAAAAGGCAATTCTTCGTTGCTAGGACACCTCAAAAGAATGGAGTTGTTGAAAGAAATAACAGGACAGTACAAGAAATGGCTCGAACAACGCTAATGGATTCCAAATTGACAAATATATTTTGGACACAGGCAATGCATACAACAATTCACATTTAAAATAGAGTAATACTTAGAAACAACAGTGATAAAACTCCCTACGAGCTATGGAAAGGAAGACCAACAAATGTGAAGCACTTCAAAGTTTTTGGAAGCAAATGCTACATCAAAACAGAAAATTGCAGAATGGGAAAGTTTGACTCTCATGTGAACAAAGAAATACTTGTTGGTTACTCGAGTACAAGGAAACTATACAAGTGTTACAATCTAAGATTGAACAAATTTGTGGAAAGCATCAACGTAACAATTGATGAAACATGCAGACCAGAATCAAAGGAAGAAGAAAACAAATCAATGGAACAATTTTTCGAAGAATAAGATGAAAAAGAAGTAGAAGAGGAAGATGAAGATGAATAGAATCCGACAGAAGCAGAAGAGCAAGTTCAGAAAGTATCTCCAAAGACACCTAATAAACGAGTACAAAAGAATCATCCTTCAGATCAGATTATTGGAAACAAAGATGCAAGAGTTGAGACTAGAAGAAAAATTCGTTCACCAGAACAAACACACATAGCACTCTTATCTACAATTGAACCAAACTGTTTTGAAGAAGCCAACAATGATGAATTTTGGAATAAGGCCATGGATGAAGAATTGGATCAAATAGAGAAAAATGACACTTGGGAATTGATTCCAAGACCAAAGTATAAGAATGTGATCGACACAAAATGGGTTTTCAGAAATAAATTGAATGAAGATGGACAAGTTACAAGGAACAAAGCTAGATTGGTATGTAAAGGATATGTACAGATTGAAGGAATCGACTTTGAAGAGACATTTGTCCCAGTTGTCAGAATGGAAGCAATCCATTTACTTTTAGGTTATGCATGCTCCAAAAATGTTAAAGTATATCAGATGGACGTAAAATCATATTTTCTGAATGGGGAACTTGAAGAAGAAGTCTACATTGAACAACCAGAAGGATTTTAGTTGTCAGAGAACACAAACTATGTATGTAAATTAAAGAAGGCCTTGTATGGTCTAAAACAGACTCCTAGAGCATGGTACTCCAGACTGGATAAGTATCTGCAGTAGGTAGGGTTCAGAAAAGGAAGTGCAGACATAAACCTCTACATCAAGGTAAGTCAAGGTAATATTTTATTAATTGAAGTTTCTGTTGTTGATATTATTTTTGGTAGTGATGATGACAGGTTAAGCCAGAAATTTGCAAAAGACATGCAAAATGAATTTGAAATGTCATTACTTGGAGAACTATCATTCTTTCCGAGACTTCAGATACATCAAAGCAACCAAGGAATTTTTATTTCTCAAACCAAGTATATCAGAGAAATGCTAAATAGGTTTGGAATGTAAGATTGCAAACCAGTTATCACTCCCATGCAAACCAGTTGTAAGTTGAGCAAAGATGGTGATTCAAAGTCTACAAATCAGAGGAAATACAGGTCAATGATTGGAAGCCTACTATATGTGACATCATCCAGACCAAATGTAATGCAAGCAGTTGGACAAGTGGCATACTTTCAAGAAGAACCAAAGGAATCACATGTATTAGCAGTAAAGAGGATTTTCAGATATCTCAAAGGAATAGAAGAGTTTGGATTATGGTATCCAAAAGGAAAATATCTATCACTTATTGCCTACATAGATGTAGATTGAGCAGGTTGTATTGATGACTGACGAAGCACCAGTGGGGCAGCGTTCTACTTAGGTGAGTGTTTGGTATCATGGCTAAGCAAAAAACAATCATCAATATCTCTATCTACAGTCGAGGCAGAGTATATTGCAGCAGCAACATGTTGTACACAGGTTCTTTGGATGAAACAAACTTTGACAGATATACATGTTGAGTATGATGAGCCCATTCCAATATATTGTGATAATACAAGTGCCATCAGTATCTCAAAAAACCTGGTGATGCACTCCAAGACGAAGCACATTCCAATCAAGTATCATTTTCTACGGGAACAGGTTGCAGAAAAGAACATTAGAGTTGAGTATGTGGGCACAAAAGAACAAGTGGCAGACATTTTTACAAAACCTCTTCCACGGGAAGCCTTTGAATATCTTTTCCAAAGACTTGGAGTTATTTCTACTCCAAAATGAATTCCTTTTGAATGATTTTTGAATGCTTATCTTATATGTCTTAGATGTACACGAGGAAGCACCATAAGAGGACAGTTCAGTCAGGGAGAGCAGCCCCGGATGGAAAGAAACATTTTCCATTGATGACAAAGAGGGAGAGATTTATCATATGCAGAGGCATGGTTCCAGGGGGAGCAGATTTATCAGATGCAGAGGACAGAGGCAAATTTATCAGAAACAGAGGACAAAGGCATGGTTCCAGAGGAGCATGAGTGATATGATTTCAGTATTGCATCAGAGTGTTGCCATCAATGCCAAAGGGGGAGATTTTTTATTAAGGTTGGTTTTCATTGATGTCAACCCTTGAAGAAAGCCCCACAATACAAAGGTTTGGGTAATGGACTTAATATTGTTTGATGTAAATATGATTCAATATTGTCTTGTCAAGGTTGATAAGAAGTAAAGATGGATGAACTCCAAAGTGGTCCCCTTATGGTGAAAGCCCTCACGGGAAGACTGTTGGCCCTTGGCCAAGTTTTGAATAATACTTGGTCATATTTGATCATTTTGGGAACTATGACATCTTGCCAAAGATGGAGCGCAACGCGAAGCGGAAAGTAGGGAAACTAGACCTATTTTTGGGTCCCTTTAGGGTTTTGGGTTGATGTAATGGGAAAGGGATGTCAAACCATGGGTTTACCCACGCTTAGGCCCATTTTGTAATCTATAAATAGATACTTAAGCAATGTAAGTAGAGGATGGTAGTACATCTATGTGACGTATAGCTAAATGCTTAGTGCTAGTAACTGGATCTATGTGATTGGATGTATATTGCAAGTTCTCTGTGCATGATTGTAAGGAGATTGAAAAGATAAGTGCAAGTTGTTCTAGTTTTGTGTTGAAGTGCAAGGAAGAAGGATCTAGCGAGTTGCGCAGATCTTTTGTCCTGTGTGAAGTAAGGGTCATTGAAGCTCTGTGTTGTAACCACTTGACCGAGATAATATAAAGAAGAAGACTTTGTGGATGTAGCCCCAGGGTGGGGGTGAACCAGGATCTGTGTCCCAGCTAAGGTTACAGACATCTGAGCCTGCAAACACCCCTGCCTCTACCTCGGGTGAGACTTCATCTGCTTCGCAGGTGTTGCCAAAAGGGTCAATAGTTAGGGTTTGTTGGTGTGTTCTTGAGCGTGAACCCTGGGTCTGCCTCTGTGCCAACAAATGGTTCCGTTGCTGGGACCTGAAACTGCGATTGTTGGGAACTAAAGAAGAAGAAGATTTGTGAAAAATAAGCTTTGAATTAGATCAGATATGAGGAAAGGAAGATCAGATCTGAAGAAAAGAAGCGAAATCTGAACGCTCTGTGCTCTAAGAAAAGTAAAAGTGGAAATTTCTGAAAGAAAGAGGTCAGATCTACAAAAAAGAGGTAAGATCTGTAAACTCTATGCTCTGATAAAGGTAAGAATAGTTAAAATTCTTAGATAGGAAAACTTTGTGCTCTATATAGGCAAGATAAGTGGAATTTTTTTGTTTTTGAAGCATGAATTTAGGTACGCTTGATAGATTTTGTCCTAGCTTGAAAACTAGGGCATTGTTAGATGGAAGAAAATTTGATAGATCTGATAAGAATAATGATAGATATGTTATACCTATGAATAGAAAGAATGTTTGGACTAACAGATGGATGCAGGATCCTAGAAAAAAAAATTTGCAGGTTAACTACCATGACCCTAGTGCGCAGTGCAGAAGAGGTTGGGGGTCATTTAAAAGAAAGAGAGGATTGACCCTATGTTACAGTTGCAGAAAACCAAGACATCTAGCTAAGGAGTGCCCTGGTGGAAGAACGAGTTGTCTATGTTGCAAGGATTTGGACCATGAAGTATTGGATTGCCTTAGAATGATTGTCAGTCTTGAAAAAATGAATCTACGCGAAGGAAACCTTGAGGTAGATCCACAAATAGAAGAAACCCAGAAAGAAACAGAGAATATGTTACTACAGATGAAAGAAACCTTGAATGACCATTGACATATCAAACTATCAGAGATCTTCAAAGAAAAATAATGCATCGAAGTAAGAATAGAAGACTTCGACATTGACTGTGTTCTGGATGAGGAACACAAGTGAATGTCATGACAGAAAGAACTTGGGAAGCTATAAGGAGACCTGATATGACTCCATCCCTAAGTGGAATAGGGTTATTCAGAGGAAAAATGGTAAACCATGTGGAAGGCTCACTCAGATATCTATGAATGTCAATGGAATTCCGACAGAGGAAGATTTTGAAATCATCAAATTTATTGAGGACAGTGCCCCATTTACTATGTTACTTGGAAATCCTTGGATTGAAAGAGATCACGCTAGAAAGAAGGCAAAGGAAAAAGTTTTATAACAACTGAGACAAGAGTTAAAAGACTTCAGGACCAAAAAAATCGCATAGTTGATTGAAGAACAGAAGAACAGATCGAAGTCATTTCACACTAGAAACCCAGGCTTCGAAGTTATCAGAACGCCAGAGGATTCACAGAAGAATGAAGTCTCCATCGCAAATAAAGAAGAGACGTTATCCCTGAACCCTAAGAAAGAACATCAACAATGTGAATTGACTATATCCAAGGAAAATAGAAATCATGACAGGAAAAGAACCATTGAGACGAAGCTCATGGGAAAGAAAGATAGAAAGTTAAGTAAGAAGAAGCCGAAGATGGAAAAACCACAGAAGAGTCCAGATGGAACTTCACAAAAAGAGAAGTTGCAGAATTCGAGCTTCGCTGAGATATCAGAACAACAACATGGGTCACTTCGCCATGGCGAAGCGATATAGCCGTTGAAAGCCAATATATTTGTTCGACTGCCGCTCCGAACGGGTCAAAAAAAAATTATGGGTTACCACTAGACCGTTGGGAAGCACCAAAACAGATAGAACGGAGTTAATGAAGGCCCCATGTCTGTTGCAAGCAGACCATTGCTGAGATTTCCTATTTACCTTGTAGCGCCATGCTCGAAGAACACTTTTTCCAATTAAGAAGTTGAATCTCGCAGAATTAGCAAGTGTCTACAGTGATCGTCACACCATTGTTATTTATCCCAGTACAGTGCTTAAGACCAGTGTGACTCCGATTATTTTCCTTGAGCGTATATGTCCGACGATCTCAACGCAGCTGAAGAATCTGTAAGAGAGGTACTCGCTAGCCTCAGAATCAAACGAATCATGTTAGAAAGAGGGTTGTCTACGGATTTATAGGCATCATCAACGAGAGGAACACAAGCCTCCCCATCGACTGCTCGAGCAGGAACATCTCGAGCCGATGTAGAAAGAAGAACTAAGCATAAAGATGACATAACCAATGCAAAGTTAGTACCGTCCATCCTACCAGCTTACATACCCCCTCTGAGCAGTGCAATTAACTGGGAAAGCGTCTCTTGAGACTTTGAATACACCCTAGTCACTGCTTATCTACCAAAAGGAGTACACACCTACTGCACAGATCAAGACAAGGTTCTGGCGTTGAAGTTTTGCGACTACTACCTGGGAGATCGTAAAGATTACAACATGCTTTCCCCGCACAATTACTTAACCAGAACCAAGGGAAAGAATTCCAAGATCGTCCCTCAACAATGGACAATGAACCTTGAGCAATCTACTTTGCTCAGCGTCATGAAAATACCGCACTTTGGCAGACACCAAGAGGTGAATGCTTGTGTAAAATTGTTGCTAGCAAGTTACCATGGAGGATACCTATGGGTAAACCACCGTGCATAACTGTTGATCCGGTGTTGATCAATAGGATCATCAGGATTAGTATGCAAGGCCTTGATCCCCATGATTACTACCCTGGAAAGACCGTGGACCGCGCTCTTTCACAGAATATTAAAGAAGCTTATGGCAATGTCGAGAAGGGCATGTGAGGCTACAAGGTAGCCTCTATCGAGAGTGGCGCAGTGCACCTTGCATGCCAACTGATAGCAAGGAAATTGGTACATAAGAACAGACCAATTCAAGTATCAGGCTTTGTAGTTGACCTCGTAGGAAAATGCACAGAGGGACTACAGATGAACTGGGCTAAGTACCTGGTCAACTATCTCGAGATTGACTGCAGAGAAGCCCAATATCAGGGGCATGAATTCCATTTTAGCTGGCTACTAATACTGGTCGCTTTTGTTGCATGGGAGCTACCGGAAGGCGCAACCTTCCCGGACCTCGACCCTTTTGATCCTTTAGTCGTGAATTTCAGTACCTTATGGTACTCGAACAATATGAGCAAGCAGTGGCAATCAAATGTCGTTTTTCATACATACTATAACCAACTGAAAGTATCCATAGCGGGTGAACCCCGCATAACCCCGAACACTTTACCAAGGTTCCGAACTCTGATAAAGTTCAGCGCGGATCGCCACTTTATGTATCTAAATCCACGCGTTGATGAACACCAGGAACAACTTCAGTCCTATTATAAGCTGACAGAAGAAGACCTGGAAGAAATCACCAAGGACTGGTCGGCGAACCTCCTTATCTTAGCAGATCCAACAGATATGTCTGACATCGATAGCCCAGAAGCTACGCAAAATACACTTGGGCCCAGTAAGGCGAAGAAAACTAAGAAGATAAAGAAAGATGAGGAAATCCAGGATGTCGATAGTAGATCTGTAAGGACGGCTTCCACCACACCCAATCACAGAGGTAATAAAAAAAACTTCAAAGAAGTTGAACAAAGGCCAGAGGATGAAGTAAAGATCATAAAGAAAAGAAAGGGTTCACCTCCAGAACCTTATTCCAAGAAGAATTCGAAAGCATCCGTGACTAAACTGACAACCACACTCACCCCATAAGACTTCAACTTTCTCCTCACGACTATGAATGAATCTATCGAAGAGATAACAGAAAAATAGGTAGCCAAGCAAGAGGCCATGTACAACAGAATTGAAATCGAGCTCCAAGGAGTAAAGCAATCATTTCAATTGAGCCACACAGCTTCCACTGCGCCCTTGCCAGAGGGAACAACAGAAGCTAGAGATGAACTAGTTCAACTTCACGGGATTGTTGACACAGTCGAAGTACGCCTTCGAAAAGCAGAAGAAGCAATAGCACAGGCCACCCAGGCCCTAAAGCAAGCACATGAGGAAATCATAGAGTAGCGTTAAGCTGCACAACAAGAGAAGGAGGCCATCCAAGCAAAATTTGAGGAAGACAGAGAAAAAATCCAAAAGGAGAAGGAGCAGCTTCTCACGAAGCAAGTTGGGATCGAAGAAGTTGTCAACAGGTCATTTCGCTCTGTGACTGGCTTAGAATAGAAGGCCGAAGAACCCTTAGACCGTCAAGTGATGAAGCTTGCTGAAGTTATTCAACAAATTCAACAAAGAGTCATCGACTTAGAACTTTGGATCATCCCAAGAACCCCGCAAGAAGAGCATGACCAGTGAGAAATAACTGCCCAGAGTACAATAGAAAGGATCAAAGCACTCAACGAAGAATACAAACAATTAAGTAGTAGAAGTGCGCAGATACATGAGAACCTAACTGAGAACACGAAATTGCATAAACTAGAGTCGCAACTCCAGGAAGTGAAGCAGCATGCAGATAGACTTCAGATGCAATTGAAGGCCCTATCAACCATAGAGAAAATGAAGCGATCCCATGAGCAACGCGTCGCACAGCAGAAGATCCACATGATCCAGAGCAAGGTAATGGAAGTAACTCAGCAACTTCAACCTTTGCAGGATAAGGCATGTCAGTTATTCTTAGAGATTAATAACCTAGGAACAAAGCTAGAATAGATCATGACTACAATAGAACAACGCCTATAAGGACCAGTCAATAACACACTCATCCAGGAGTTCACCGAGCAAGAGGAAACCGCAAAGCAGCAAGTCGAAGCAGCTCGAGCTAAGCTTGAGGCATTCGATGGGGAATTGATCAGACCTGAGTGACTCAGGACGAGTCACATGTGAGTGTTGGGGACCTGTTGGCCCTTGACCAAGTTTTGAAGAATACTTGGTCATATTTGACCATTTTTGGGACTGCGACAACTTGCCAAAGATGGAGCGCAATGCGAAGTGGAAAGTAGGGAAACTAGACCTATTTTTGGGTCCCTTTAGGGTTTTGGGTTGATGTAACGGGAAGGTATGTCGGCCCATGAGTTTACCCACGCTTAGGCTCATTTTGTAATCTATAAATAGATACTTAGGCAATGTAAGTAGAGGACGGTAGTACATCTATGTGATGTATAGCTAAAGGCTTAGTTATAGTAACTGGATCTGTGTGATTGGATGCATATTGAAAGTGCTCTATGCATGATTGTAAAGAGATTGAAAAACTAAGTGCAAGTTGTTGTAGTTTTGTGCTGAAGTGCAAGGAAGAAGGATCTAGCGAGCTGCACAGATCTTCTGCCTATGCGAAGTAAGGGTCATTGAAGCTCTGTGTTGTAACCGCCTAACCGAGAAAATATAAAGAAGAAGACTTTGTGGACGTAGCCCTAGGGTGGGGGTGAACCACGATCTGTGTCCCAGCTAAGGTTGTAGACATCTGAGTCCTGCAACTACCCCTGCCTCTACCTCGAGTGAGAATTCATCTTCCTTGCAGGTGTTTCCGAAAGGGTCGATAGTTAGGGATTTTTGGTGCGCTCTTGAGCGTGAACCCTGGGTATGCCTCTATACCAACAAAGACGCTTTGCAAAGTAAGAGAGCCCATGCTTAATTGTGGAATAATGAGATGAAGGACAATGAATATGTCAAGTAAACTATCCTATATGGATAGTGTTTTTCATTCTATTTCCGGTGGTATGTGGAACGTCACATAACTCCTCACGGTTAGAGAGTTATGGCCATGAGAAGTTGGAGACCCCAGGTTTGGGTAATGGACCCAAGTTTGTTTGATGGATAACGGTATGAGTTATGATATATTTTAAAATAATACTATTCTATATGGATATTACATGTCATTCCATTTCTGGTGGTATGTGGAACGTCACATAACTCCTCACGATTTGAGAGTTATGGCCTTACAAAGTTGGAGGACCCTCATATGTCATCTAGAAGCCCCAAAAAGTCAAAGTAGTCAAAGTGGCTTAAGAGTTTTTAAAAGGTAAATAATAAAGTGAAGTAATGAGTGCATTATAATTCAAAGTGAATACAAAATAAATTATTTCAATAATAAATTTAATGGAGAAATTAAAAGTGGGTTAACCCTAAAATAAGGAAAGTGGGGCCAAGTGACCTAGAAGATGTTTTTAAGGAAGCTACTTGGAGAGTATAAATAAGAGGCAAGGCTCTCTCATTTTAATCACACTTGAGAATATTGAATATCTATAGGTTTCTGAGGTAACTAAGGATATCTAAGCTGAAATTGTGAGGGAATGTGAAGAAAAGAAGGTTGAAATCCAAGGAAGGATAAATTCTTTTGATGGTGTTTTTTAGGGTATGTTATTTACAGGTCATCTCACCATTTTCTCTATAACATTTTTTATATAATGATTCAAACCCTGAAATTGCTATGCCATTGAGAAAACATATCCAAGTATCTATGGAAAAAAAATCATCTTGTGGGTCATTGTATTTGTGGAGTTACACCGCGTGGAAAATAGGGTTTGTGGCTAGTCCTGAAACTAGTCAAGAACAAGTGTTTCGGGTAAAATGTCATAAATTATTCATAACAGATCCAAATTCAATAAAACCAAATGTGTTGGTTAGATTACCGTCTATAGTATGTTGATCAATTCAAAAAACATTTCGTGCGGGGAACATTGTACAAGGTCGCTCTATAGAATAAGCCATAATTCAACAAGGTATGTCATTTTTGTTATAACTCCTTTTCTGAGAGGTTTCAAGTAGTGCCACCTGAAGGAATTCCATAAAACACACTGAATAACATTGTGTATCAGTTTCAGATCTTTATATATTATAGGTACAAAGTTATGATTACTTCAAGTTAGGGTTGTTGACTAATCCAAAACTAGGCATGTGAGACTAAAGAAAAGTTTGATGAAAATGCTAGTCTCTTGTTGTTGAAGTTAATGAAGGTTTGTAGGAATGTGATCATATACAC
>ML802216.1:0-10591 GCA_009831015.1 Picea engelmannii | reverse complement strand
GATGATGAAATTGATGAGGAATTTTGGTTGAGGTACATGTTGAGTACATGGTTGAGACAAGTAGTTGATGAGTTGGCACATACATGAGGTGTATAGTTGATGATGTTGGTACATATTGATGAGTCATAAGTTGATGAGTAGTTTATACATGATTAGTACATATTTGTTACATGGTTGGATGCACTTGTTTATGCTATAGGTTGATTACAGGTTATTTGATACAGGTTGGTGCATGGTTGATGCACTTGTTTATAGTACAGGTTGATTACAAGTTATTTGGTACAGGTTGGTGCATGGTTGATGCACTTGTTTATAGTACAGGTTGATTACAGGTTATTTGGTACAGGTTGGTGCATGGTTGATGCACTTGTTTATGGTACAAGTTGAGGTACAGGTTGATGCATGGTTCAGATTTATTGGTACAGGTTTACAACGGTATATCTCATAGTGACAGGTTGGCAGTGGTTCCATCATTCTACTACTACTTCAGGGTGGCAAGACGGGGCAAGGATAGTTGTTTGTAGCCACGTTCCGGTTGTAGCCGGAGAACATAGGGGGTTGTAGCCTCCTTCTGATTGTAGCCAAAGAATTGAGAAGTTGGAGCTTCCCTCAGGTTGTAACCTAAGAAACTAGGGGGTTGGAGCCTCCTTCTAGTTGCAACTAGAAAACAAAGGAAGTCTGTGCTTCCAATGAATGTAATTCTTCAAGACATATAAGAAAAAACATTCTGTGGTTTTCTCCCGATTTGGGTTTCCACGTAAAACACTGGTGTACTATGTATGTGTATGTTTGTTCATTTTGTTCATTGTTTATTTACTCTACAGTTATTGGATGATAATGCTTCATTGATATAACATTTGGATTATATAGTTAAAAATGATTATATTTCTCTATTACTAATTCACCCCCCCTCTCAGTAATCCAACAACCCAGACGTGGCCCACATGACTTTTGGCGTTTCATCTCCTAGGGTTAGGATTTTGGATGTCTAGGGTTTTTTTCATTTCCGTTTATTGTAAAATGGTGTTCAGAGCCTCATTGTAATCATCTTCTTGTGAATGAGCGCATCTGTCACATCTCTTCTTAGAGATAAGTCGCCACCATTCCATCAAGCTTGTTTTCGCTACATTTTACAGTTTCAGCTTATTTCCTTATTGAATAGAAAACCAGTGTCACTGTATCTCTGTTATTTTGTGTTAAACACTTGTTAATAATATGTGGTCATTTTGTTCTACTCATAAAATCTGGATCAAGAGATGTAAGGATATTCTACCCACGCCCTATAAATGCCAACCCCTGAAAGTAAATCCTCTGCAATGAGAAATCTGTTCAGTCTCTTTGATATCTGATCCACACCGGATCGACAATTTCTCCAAGTGGGAACCAATTTATCCGGAGCCAGATCTATAATATGATTCGCTTGGAAAAATGACATATAAAATCCAACAAAGTGAGTCGGATTGATATTTCCTCCCCAAACTTCTTCCGAAGATAGGGTCACATTAAGGTCCCCGACAGTGATGAGATTTTGTTTTGTTAGAATGCCTGACTCTGACACCTTATTCCAAAATTTCTTTCGCTTTGTGAAAGGCCCATAGACATTTACTATCGATAACTCCATTTTGATTGCAATAATGAACGGATTCCACCACAGGTAAGAAAGGCATTTAAATCTAAAACATTTGGATCCTGTGAAACTAGCAATCCACCAAATGTTCCGACAGAGATAATAGCATAGAAAAAACAATAAGGCTGAAGTATACTCATAAACAACCTAGCTTTTTCAGAATGAACCAAGGTTTCTTCTAAACAAACTAGTCCGGAGGAGTTTTTTCTAGAACTCTTCGTACTGAGGCCAATTTTTGGGTGCCTCCAGTCCCTCTGAGGTTGAGTGAGAGACAGATCATTAAATTGCTCATGCCAGGGTTTTGACTGCTCTAAGTGCCCCCCCTTCTAAAGTGGAAGAAGTGTGTGAATCTAAATTTGAACTAGATACAATTTTTTTCCGCGCGCTTCTAGTTTTAATAGGCGAAATTTTTATGCCAAACCCACAAGACCAAGGAAACTCCTTCCCTGACCCAACAGTAAGTGAATTCGAGGTACTAGCCCCCCACCCTCCTGTGGCGAATTTATAGAATACTTCCCCAAGAAGACAGGCGGTTTAATGGAAGAGTCGTGATCGTGGATAAATGGTAAGTAGGATTCAAGAACGTCAGATAGGGTGGTCTCGTTATCCTCGAGTTCATGGTAACCCGGAAGCAGGGAAATCTCCTCCATCAGTGGTGGCATGGACCCTGATAATGGTTCATTGTTTATAGTACCCAAAGACCCAAGTGAACGAGTCTGCAAAGAGACATCAATAGTCTCGTTCAGGTAATGAGAAGAAGACAATGAAGTACCCATCAGGACCATATCAGTGGAAGTAAGCAGGTCCTCTTGACCCTCCGCTGGTTGACTAGATAGATTATGATCCTCCCCTCCAACCACCGGAAAACTCATAGCACTTGTCGTTGAGGAAATTAGCCAAGAAAAGGAATTTAAAGCATCCCGTTCCAATAAAGACAGTGAGGAAAATAGACTAGGACAATAAAACTTTAACTTACCCACAATTGACTGCCTCGAATTTGTAGGGTTGTCTTCTTCCAGCACCAAAGGAACTGGTCCAGGGCCATAGAACCCTATATCCTATGAGGAATATTGAGTGACATAATCCATATAGGTGTCATCTGGTTCGTCCTCAGTCTCAACAAAGCCTTTGCATTCTCGGCACAAGTGTGCAGTGCTACGACAGATACTACATCTAAAAGGAGCTCCTAGGTACTCCAAATGCTGGATCATGCGTTGACCTCTCCAATCTATTTCCAATTTTTCCGGAAGCCCCTTGTGTATATCCATTTCTACAAGTACCCTTCCAATATTTCTTGAACTCGTAGCAAGTACTTCTGTGTCTACGACAATGAATACCCCAAGGGAGTTCCCTATGGCCTGTAATGCACCATCGTTCCAGAATTGTCATGGTAGCCCTGGCAAAAGAATCCAGAAATGTCTCGGGGACTCGGGATAAATATTTTGTATCTGGATCGAAGGCCACGTGCCACCTTTTTACCATAATACTGCTACCACCGTTAATCCACTTTTTAGTCAAAAGTACCGCGACATCTTCTGGAGACTTGCACAGGAATCCCAACCAACCTTTGGTAAGGTGAAATAACTCAGGGATGTACCCTAAAAGAGGCTTACATGCCTTATCTAACCAGTGAGTAAGAGAATCCTCCTGTAAGCTCCCATAAGTGAATCTACCCACCAACCCGCAGAGTGCCATCCTACAGGTATCCTCCAACCCTATATTTGAGTCGAGAACCAATTTCCTCAGAACCTTGTTTGATTTCCACTGCTTTCTAAACTTCCGAGCATTTGTCGGTTTCTTAAAATCCTTACTCCCTATATCTGTCATACCTTCATGCCTATCCTCTAAGCCTGGGTTTCCTTCAGTTACTAGCTTATGTGCTTCTGACCCAGGTCCATTTATGTGTGAAGGCGTAGTAAAGAAAGTAGGAGGGTAGCTTGCTCCAAAACTGAATGGGTTCTCGCCAAGAGGCCAAACAAAGGGAGCGTTCTCTTTTGAGATCGTAGTGGATTGTTTTGTTCCTTGCTTCCACAAATGATCAATTGCGGTGAAAATATCGGCCTCCTTCCACAGTGTTTCATCATCTTTTCCCGCCAGTTTCCTGACCTCTTCATTTAAAGCTACTGGAATAGGAGAATTCATTGTGTCCACCTGTAATCCACCATTCAATCAACTAAAACAGGTGTCCCTACTGGCCAATGAAACAGTGTAGGAATTATTATATTCTCTGATAGTCACATGGTCTCTAAAGGCAGAGACATCCACCTGTCAACCTCATTTATACCTAAATACGAAAGTCGCTGTGCAAGATACCAGATATATAAAATATGCAGAACACAAATAAAATGCTAAAAATGGCAGAATAACAGTAAAATATCCAGCATAATCTTCACAATAATACAGAAATGATATAAGAATAGCAATAGAAATAACACTTTGATTCAGAAAGCAATGTTCACAAGCCTCTTCGAGGGGGCAACTTCCAATCAAACAACGCTCTATTACAATAATCTCCAAGCTAGGGTTTTCATACCCTCGACCCTTATTTATACTAATTATGTCTATTAAAAGAAGCATCTAGAGGAAGATCCTTCTAGAAGCGAAAGCTTCTATTAGGTCTTCTTACATCCGCCTTATTCTATTTTATTGAAAGGCCTTATTAATATTGACATTTATTACATCTTAATACATTGATCTACCTATGTGCGGGTTAGGACCTTAACATGTCCGCCCCCTTAAAAACAGCCTTGTCCTCAAGGCTTGAGATGTGGAAACTGCTGCAGAATAGTAATTGGTTCCCAAGTGGCATCTGCTGGAGTCATATCTTTCCACTATACTAGCACTTCCTTGATGGTTCTCTGACGCAGGCGACGCTCACGTTGGTCCAAAACTGCTTCTGGCTGTAGCCAAATGGATCCTTCTTCAGCTAACTCTAGAAGATTGGTTTGAATTTGACACCTGGTTCCAATCCCCTTCTTCAAGCATGAAACATGAAAAACAGGATGTAGCTTCGACTGACTGGGCAGAGCTAACTGATATGCGACTTGTACCACACGCTTGAGAATTGTGTAAAGGCCATAAAATTTGGGTGCTAGCTTCTGATAATGCTCGGCCTTGAGTGGAGTTTTGTTATATGGTTGCAGTCTCAGAAACACTTTATCCCCTTCTGCAAATTGACATTCAGAGCGACCTTGATCTGCTTGCTGCTTCATTCTATTATGTTCCATGACCAAGTTCTCTTTAAGGGTACAAAGGATATCCTCTCGGACTGTAAATGTTTGGTCAAGCACCTGGACCTTCGAGGTACCCAGTAAGTATGAGAGAACTGAAGGTGGTTTCTGTCCATATACCGCTTCAAAAGGAGTCATGCAAGTGGTTGTATGGTATGTAGTGTTGTACCACCATTTGACGAGGGGTAACCATTGAGCCCACTGGTGTTGTTTTTCATAGGCAAAGCACCTCAGATATGTTTCCAAACACTTGTTGCTTCCGTTTGACCATCCGTCTGGGGATGATAAGCTGAGCTGAGATGCAATTGTGTGTCTTGTAGCTTAAACAGTTCTTGCCAAAAATTGCTTGTGAAAGTTGGGTCTCGATCAGAAACAATAGAGTGTGGCATGCCATGAAGCTTGAAAACCTGGTCCACGAAAATTTGAGCCACCATGGATGCAGTAAATGGGTGGTGAAGAGCGCAAAAATGAGCATACTTGGAAAGACGATCCACCACCACTATTATCATTGATTTATTCTCCGATTTGGGTAAGCCTATAATAATGTCCATAGAGATATCCTTCCAAATAGCAGGGGGAATTGGAAGCGGTTGGAGGGTGCCTGGAGATTTGATTGTTTCTCCCTTGTTGCGTTGACACACCTCACATTCAGCGACAAACTTACGAATGTCATGTTTCATACCATCCCAGAAAAAAGAACGTTTGACTTGGTCATATGTTTTGGTGAACCCTGAGTGCCCCGCTGTGGGTGTAGCATGAATCTCAGAGAGCACCGTGGATTTGAGCTTGGATTGTTTACTTAAATACAAGCGGCCTTTGTATCGAAGCTCATCATGGAGCCAGGAGTACCCTAGGGGAGCCGGAGCCTTGTTCTGCAGTTGCTGGATCAGATGCGAACTTTTGGGATCTTGAAGCCATTCCTGGCGCACAGCTTGGATCCAATCGGGTACAATGAAGGAAAGAGAAAAAATGGATCCTTCGTCTTCATATTTCCGGGACAGTGCATCCGCCACGACATTGTCTTTGCCCTTCTTGTAAATGATCTCATAATCATATCCAAAGAGCTTAGTCACCCATTTTTGTTGTTCCTGGGAGGAAATGCGTTGTTCCATAAAGTACTTGAGGCTTTGATGGTCGGTCTTAATTTGGAAGCGTTGCCCCAAGAGATAAGGATGTCACAATTCAACGGCATGCAGAATTGTCAACATTTCTTTTTCATAAATGGATTTGCCCAGATTCCTTTCAGACAGTTGCTGGCTAGTGAAGACCAAAGGTTGACCCTCTTGCATAAGGACAGCATCGATTCCTTTCCCTGAGGCGTCACATTCCAACACAAAGGTCTTTGTGAAGTCGGGAAGGGCCAGAACCGGAGTGGTGCACATGGTCGTCTTCAAGGTTTGAAAAGCTTGAGCAGCTAATGGAGTCCAAGTGAAAGAGTTATTTTTTAGGAGAGCCATGAGAGGTGTTGCAATCTTTCTGTAGTTCTTAACGAACTTGCGATAATACCCTGTGAGACCCAAAAATCCACGCAATCTTTTGAGTCTTTGGGTGCGGCCAATCTTGCATAGCTTCAATCTTTTTCAGGTCCACCCTGACGCCATCCTTTCTCACCAGATGACCTAAGTATTCTAATTCTGAGGCACCAAAAGCACATTTGGACTGTTTCAGGAAAAGTTGGTGCTGAGAGAGTAGGCAGAGAACTTGATCCACATGAGTAAAATGGTTTGTCCAGATTTCGCTATAGATGAGGATATCATCAAAGAAAATGAAGACAAAATGACGGAGAAAAGGGCAGAAGACATGGTTCATGAGGCTCTGGAAGGTGGAGGGGACGTTACACAAACCAAAGGGCATGACCAAAAACTCATAGTGGCCCTCATGAGTGCGAAAGGCGGTTTTGGGAATGCCGACCTCTTTCATACGTATCTAGTGATAACCCGAGCGAAGATCAAGTTTGGTAAAGAATTGGACGCCACTCAATTCATCCAAGAGGTCATCAATGAGAGGAATGGGAAATTTGTCTTTGATGGTCAGTTTGTTGAGAGCACGGAAGTCATGACACATTCTCCAAGAACCTTCTTTCTTTAGTACCATGACGACCATAGATGAGTAAAGGCTCGTACTAGGACGGAGGACGCCGGCAATAAGGAGTTCCTGGACCATTTTTTCAATTTCATTTTTTTGTGCAAAGGGGTGGCGATATGGACGTATATTGGGGGGATGGCTTCCTGGGACAAGGGGAATGGAATGATCATGAACATCGCGGGAAGGAGGGAGTCCTTGGGGAGTGGAAAATATCGTTTGATGTTTAGAAAGGAGCGCTTGGAAGTCGTGAGGCACTGGGGGTGTCTCTGTGGCTTGTATGGCATGGAGTTGGGCAATGACACCCGAATGATCTTTTTTGAGCAGTTTTTCCATGCGATGAGAACTGATGGCCTCAGGTGAACCAGCAATGATACCTTGAAATTTATATTGGTGGCCTCCTTGGTCGAATTGCATGGTTAAGTTTTGAAAACCCACGAGAATGGAACCCAAAGTCTTTAGCCAGTCTGCACCCAACACAATGTCGCAACCGCCCATGTCAATAGCAAACATATGGGATTTTAGGTGGTAGTCACCGATTTGGAGACGCACATTTTCACAACGCCCGCCACATTTCATAGAACCACCATTGGCAATCATGATTTGAAAATTGTTGACAACATGGATGTAGCAATGGGTTTCTTGGGCAATGCGGCGAAGAATAAAATTGTGGGTGCTGCCACTATCAACCAGAATGATGACCTTTCGGTGCTTGATGTAACCGATTAACTTGAGGGTTTGGGGGGCAAAGAAGCCGGTGAGAGCATTGAGGGAAATGATCGGTTCCTCTTCGGGAGGGTTGGAGGGAGGGTTTATGTCAGTGATTTCTGGTGACTCGGGCACAAGGGGAGTGTCAACATCCTCTTCCGAAATATCCTCAGAGAAGGCCATAAAAAGATTTTGTTCCTTACATTTGTGGCCTGGGAAATATTTGTCATCACAATTATAACAGAGGTCTTTGAGTTGGCGTTCAGCGATTTCAACCCTGGTCAATTTTTGGATCTTTAATGGAGTGGAGGGAGTAGTGGGGTTTACTGGTTTAGGGCGAGGGATAAAGGAAGGCTTACGGTTTTGAGAGGAAACAAGTTTTTGTGCTTCTTTAGTTTTTTTAGTAGCCTCCACCCAAGGCGTAGGTCGAGCCATGAGGACATGGGCCCGAATCTCCTCCTTGAGGCCACTGATAAAACACTCTCGAAAGAAAGCATCAATCATGCCCTCTGTTCGAAATGCCAGGCGCTCAAATGCAGCTATGAAGTCTTCTATTGTGCCTGATTGCTTCAATTTTGTCAAACGACCCAAATGGTTGGTGTCAGTGTCAAAGCATTCATAAAGCTCAGTCACAAATTGGGTCCAAGCAATATACCCTTGACGAGAATTTTTTCTCCATTGTCACCATTCCCAACGTTCTTGATTTAGATGGAGAACACCATACCAGAGTTTCGTCAAGTCATCTGTAATGTTGTACAGAGAGAAATAATGTTCCCGCGGAAGGCACATGTCTCATTGAAAGGAATGGGAAGAAGTTTCATCTTCAATCTTTGTAGGTGCATCAGGAAAAGAGTCATCGGTAGGGATCTTGAGTTTGGTGCAGAGTGATGCAAAGACAGATTCAAGCTGGGTGGTTAGTTCGTGTTTGACTTCCGCTATTACAGATTGCACGACTGCATTTACGGATGCATTTATGGTGGTATTGATGGATGCATCACGGGAGACAATAGTAGCACTGAGTTGTTGCACTTCTTGTTGGGTCTCAAGGAAACCAGATTGCAAAGTGTTGAAGCGAGACTCTAGTTCTTGGCTACAGGTATGGGCCATGAGGATGGGTGAACTGAAAAGGGAGCGGGCGGGATCATAAATTTTTGCAGAAAAATGATATGGATAAATGTGATCAAGGAGAAGAGATGAATCTAATGGAATATGTCTCAAATAATGGTAAAAAAAATTCCAGACCTTTTTATTTTTTATTTTTTTATTTTTTTTATTTTTTTATTTTTTTTACAGCTGCGGAGTTATACTTTGGTCTAAAGAATGATGCAGTGCTGAAATCCTCAAATTCTTAACCAGAAAGAAATGTGTATTTACTTGGCAACCCGAACACAGATGTGCGGCAAAAGATCTCGCCGGTTTAATTTGTTTATGTTTATGTTTATGTTCCCCAAGGGTTAGGTATTCAAGGGTTCTACAGACAGGTTTGCCCTATGCTATAGCTCTCTAATATACGTGCGGGGTGCAACAATAGTACTCGTCCTAATATCTCAGGACACTAACTAAGGAGGATAGACCGTACCCTTAGCCGTACTACCCGACTACCCAGGTACTAGAGAGTATCTTCCTGAATGTTGTTCTCGATGACACTATAGCAGTCCGGCGGCCGATAAGTTTATCTAAAGAGGGCTTCAGAAAATTTAGGTCGATCCGTACACAGGGGTTGTCTAATGTGTTACCACTCGAAGGGGTACCAACAGGGGTTACAAGGATGGCCAACAGAGGTGCACTTAAGAACCACTTGTATTTCTTGTGTATGAATCCCTCAACCGCGGGTTTATGCGCGTAACGACAGATCCCTGTGGCTTAAAGACGCCGGAATACGTCTCTACCCTGGAAAAAAAATACCCACAATTTCTGCCAAGAAAAACACTCTGATACCATTTGCAAGATACCAGATATATAAAATATGCAGAACAGAAATAAAATGCTAGAAATGGCAGAATAACAGTAAAATATCCAACATAATCTTCACAATAACACATAAATGATATAAGAATAGCAATAGAAATAACACTTTGATTCAGAAAGCAATGTTCACAGGTCTCTTCGAGGGGGCAACCTCCAATCGAGCAACGCTCTGTTACAATAATCTCCAAGCTAAGGTTTTCATACCCTCGACCCTTATTTATACTAAATATGTCCATTAAGAAAAACATCTAGAGAAAGATCCTAGAAGCGGAAGCTTCTATTAGGTTTTTTCTTACATCCGTCTTATTCTATTTTATTGAAAGATCTTATTAATATTGACCTTTATTACATCCGAATACATTGATCTACCTATGTGCGGGTTAAGACCTTAACACGCTAAGAAAAATAATAACTCCACAAAGTTAGCACACTTGCCTAGAAAGTATAGAAAAAGGATCAGGGTGATCGCTGACAAAGCTTTTAGATACTGACAAAAGTCTACCAAACTACAGTAATTGTGGCTAGGAAATAAGATCAAGGTAGGAAGTAAAATTCTGCCATCTACCAACAAAAACCTAAAATACCGAGCTTCGAGTCCCAACATAGGGAAGTAAAACACGGGACAAAAACTTAAAGAGTTGAACACTGCGACCAATGAACAAAAGAATTGGAAAAATCACTTAAGTTAATCAAAGACCCCAACCCCGTCTTCCTACTTAGTACCTAATGAAAGGCAATTCCGTCATCAGAGTATCATCTTCTACCACTGTAGGAAGTTCTCTTGTACCAAAACCTAAAAATCAGATGTGTTTGTCATTCTCGCCAATGGCCAGTTCAAATTTCCCACTTAAAACTACCTATCTACACATATTTTATACTAACCAGTTATAACAATAATTTAAAAACCATACTAACATTCAATAACAATAATTTAAAAACCCATCCATTGGCAATTTAATAACATGGTATGCATTGT
>ML802215.1:127299-144905 GCA_009831015.1 Picea engelmannii | reverse complement strand
CTTCCCAGGGAGCTTTTCAATCTACTCAAATCCGTCCCCGACAACGACACCAAAAATGTTATCGCAAGGAGTCACCCCATGACTGCATAGGGGTAAGCCTTACACATCAAGAAATACGAAAAGAAAGTTGATTTTGAAATTATGAGAGGGGTAGGGATAAAGCTATCTACTTGACTTGACAAATCATATGAATTTATCCCTGCAAATCATCTTCCATATGAAACAAAACAGATCATCCAAAAGCAATCTTTAGCCTTTCAAGGCTTTCAGGTGGAAGAATTTTATGAGAAAACATAGAACTGCAAACATAAAGACATGAAAATCCTTTTCAAGAATATTATTGATACAATAGAAGAAGAATCATAATTTGAAGATCCTTTTCAGAAGATATTTAGCAACACACAAGGTAGAATATCTCAAAGGATCCTCCTAAGCAACCCTGTCACACTTGTTGTTGAAGAAGAACAAAGCTTGAGAGTCAAAACAAAGAAAAAACATAGTTAAACATCACTTCCTTCTGAAAATGAATTTTTAACACAGAAAATGATAAGATAGTCTATCTTCAAATTAATTTGTCAAAGTACAAAAACAGAGCCTCTCGACCTCCCTTGGCTCATGAATCCACTCCTCCAAGAGATCTTTCCTTCCTTAAATAGAAAATAGCATCCTCATTGTTACACATTATTTTGGTCACTCTGATGATGACCCCATAGGCATGTGTTTAGGCTTCCAAAAAAATGTTTCACATGAGGAAAATGGCTGAGTTCTTCCCCTACAAGGCACATTTTTAGAATGACGTTGCAGGCTGACAGTGGTGCACAGTGTGGAAATCCTTGATTTCCACATGCTACTCTATGCCTAGGTTGCGAGATTTCTGCATGCTACTATATAAGCAGGGTGCGGTGGCGCTTGAAGCTAAGAAAAGGAAGAAGTTTCACGAAATTTCTAGAAGGAGAATATTCTAGAATGTGAGGTGGCATCTGTATGGTTGTGATCTTACTGGATTTTCTGATTTGGTGGGATCATCCTCATCTTAGTAACCACTTCATCTTCTGTTGGACTCTAAATATGTCCTAAAATCAACCTCTATGCATCAACCAAAGGTAGGCGTCGGCACAAGCATTTTACTTGTTGCCTATGCAGGTTCTTACCTTTCGTTTTCAATACCCAACCTCCAGAGATGCAACACCTATAAAGGAACAAAAATCGTAAAGGGAACAACAACTGTTCCTTTCAAATGAACAACAACTACACTCAAAGGAACAACAGTCATGTGAAAGGAATGACAGTTGTTCCTTTCAAATGAATAGAAACTACCCTCAAAGGAACAACAGTCGCATGAAAGGAACAACAACTGTTCCTTTCAAATGAACAACAACTACACTCAAAGGAACAACAGTCGTGCGAAAGGAACGATAGTTGTTCCTTTCAAATGAATAGAAACTACTCTCAAAGGAATAACAGTCGTTACATTGGGCTGAACTAATGTTGAATTAATTGCATTGTAGTATTTGCCCAAATATTCAATTGTCAATTCGAGGAAGTCTTTTATTTCAAAGTTACCGTGCACAATATATGCAAGAAACAAATTCCAACTAACACTATTATCTATTTAATAAAATAAAACACATAACTTAAAATAAATCAAATCCGATCTTGCTTGAAAATACACTCAGCTGAAATAAAACCACTACCACACTCTTACATAAATTAAAGGATTATTAACAAAATGAAGTAATAGCGACATGAATTGAATCTTACTGTAAGAGCAATCTAATAAACAACACACAATTGTAAGCAATGATCAACTAATCATAAACCAAGATAAATTAAGACAATGAAAAGAAAAATATAAGTAAATGAATAAGACCAACACATACCATATTGAGGGGGCCCTACCTCACCTAGCATGTGTGGCCAAAAGACTTACAAGATTAAGAGAAAGTTGCACATAATTGTAGATCCATCAACTCCTTTGTATTATTGAAGAAAACTCATAAATTACATAAGTTCATCTCTTTCTTACAAATAAATTCTATATAATTTCATGAATGCCTCTCTCCTGATTGAATAGGTATTATTTATACAAATCAAATTCCCAAATCCGTGGATTTCTCAAACAAATTGCCAAGTTTAGAGAACCGGCCGCAACTATAAATATGAAAAATACCCTTTTAAAGAACCAGTGATTTCTCTCAAACCGTAGCTCCAATTGGAAAATGACCCACATTGAACTCAATTGGGCCCATTCTAAACAAAACCCATGTCTCAGATTTTTGATATTAATCCTCATCAACTCAAAATATTTCATGAAAATTCGTCTCTCCTTATCTGCCACATTTTTCACTGAAAACAGTTAACCACGAGCTAGAACTCACATGTATCATTTGGAGGTTGGAACCTTGACTGCTGCACCTATTGATACATAAAATCACTCATCAAACCATCATCAGAAAAATAATTCATAATATTCTTTAATTCATTAAAAATGAAGGAAGAATAATCATTATTAACCACTAAAGTATAAAAGGAATTCTATGTCATTTTATGAGCAGTTGTAGCAAATGTATGGAAAATGGAATGATAAATGAACGATAATAGGACAAAGAAGAGATGGGATGGATGTCTATAGATGATGAAAATATGGACAAATATGTGACCCAACATCTTCTCCTATACAATAATGGATTTCTCATGGAAAGGGTTAGGCAGGGTCAAGAAATATTGAGCAAAGATTAGGCTGAAGACTGTGTAAAGAATCCTGATACAATTGATGCTTGAGGCCTCCATTTGTCCATTAAGCTTTGCGGATTATCTTCATGAAAATTTGCAGCAAGTGTATGTGTGTGTTGGAACAAAGGACCACCGAAAGGGAACTTGCGACATCAAGGCACTTGGTTGTATCTTCCACTTTTACTTAATATGATACAACAACATGTTTCTTTCCCATAAAATCATTAGAATTTTATTACATGACTCCTTGATCACATGTTTAGGTTTCCATTGATTCTACAATTGTTGCTTTCACTTTGGTTGGTTTGTGTCATTGCAGATATGATCTCACAAGAGAACTGGAGCGAAACAGGGACAACAAAGATATAAGGAAGAGATATATAAAGGTATGTCATACACTCCTTCTTTGTTGATAAATTCAATGGTAGCAACCTAGGGAAAGCACCATGTCCTGTCTGGTTTTGTTCTAGATCTAGGTGGATCTAGGGAGATTATTTTATGTTTGCATTCACTGATTTATCCAATAACACTCATAACCTCATGAGGTCAAATCCCATCTCCTCCATTGGATTCTAAACCTTGGAGATAGGTGGCAACAATCAAAGAGACAAAAATCCAACAAACTGCTAATTTTCAGGAATTTGTTGGAAGTCATTAATAAAATGTCTCCACCTCATTACATGAGGACTTTGCTGGAGATAAATATTAGGTGCAGTTGTCCCTTTACATCTATATGATCCTTGATAATCCATTTGAATCCTCCTTGACATGTGTCAATCTCCCAACAAGGTGAATATAAAAACCGTGACCGCTACATGAAATTAGGTAGTGGCACTGTAAAACATTTGGTAGCGACACCTCTATGTCTAATATATCTCAAACCATAACACATTTTGAAAAACGGAGAGAGGTTTTTTTTATCTGGAATGTTATAAACAAAAACCTCCTCCATTTTTCAAAAATACCTTCTCAATTGTTCACAATAAAATATTTAAATTAGTGCCTCAAAACTGGCAGAATAACTCTGCACAATTCAACCTCTGCCATAATTTCGGTAGTGCCTTTAGGTAGCACCCGCCTGTGTGTCTGCGGCCAATTTGGTAGCGTAAATACGTGGGTGATTTTGAAACTTGGAACCTTGTGAGACTGTTTTCAATGCTTGTTCTTGACACTTGGAACCTTAACCAATCTTGTCCTAATAGAGTGTTCCCTTGGTTGGCAGATGTCAACGAAGTCTTCAGTCTACTTAGGATTCGCAGATGGGGCTAGTCTTCATACACATAACTCATCTTCCGCTGCTTGGATTTCTTACTCACTCGAGGGTCTACTAGTGTCTTTAGGTGTCATATTCCTTCGGCCATCCATGAATAATGTGGTTGAATATAGCGGCATTATAGAACTTTGTAATGTCCCCACTTTGGGACATCATCACAATGCAGAGGTTTATGATGACCAGAGTAACCAGATGGATGTTATAGAAAGTACATGGGTTATTGAGAAGAATTGTGGGGTCCATCTTGCATTAGTCATCCTATTCCATCATTATGAAGCATTCAACACATATTATCTTTGGTTCCGTGGCATTCCAACAATTTCCATGGTTTTGAGTATTTTTGGCTATAAGTCAATTGAATTCACTGAAGCGGTCATTTTGGGCACTATACTTGGAGGAACCTCTTAGTGTAATATCTCATTGGAATTGGGAGTAACAACACTACAGAATAGGATGAAGAGAAGTGACTTTCAATGGCCAGGGAAGCCACAAGGAGAGATAACGTGTTTTTCAAAGGTAAAAAGGTTAATTAATTAATTAAAGTGATTTAATTGATTAATTAAATATTAATAAAATGAAAGTCACTTTGGAGGGACAAGGGGAGTAAAAAGTATAAATGAAAGTCAAGGGCCTCTACTCATTCATTCATGTATGTCTATCATTTTGATATCTTGCTTCTAGCTAGAGGGCCCATCTCTTGGGGGTTTTGAGGGTTTTTACTTAACAAACCCTAGAGGATGATTCAATGGTGAAATATTCCACCTAGATTGTCCCAATATTGGTCTTAGAGATGCAATACTCTCCCACACCATTCTAGTTCCAGATCTACTCAGTGCAGGAGGGTTCTACACCAGCCACAAGCATAGAAAGAGAAGGAGGGTGCACCATTGGGGGTTTCCAGCAAGGGAGGCACACCATTTATTGAAGGAAGGTTCGTTGCAGGATTTTAAGGGATCCTTTGGAGATTTGAGCACTTAGGTTTTACTTGCAAGGACTTGGTCATGATTTCTAGTGCCTCTTGAGAGAGTTCTATGGTACAAATTATTTCTTAGAGCATTGGGATGAATTGGAGAGAAGGAGGACATTTTGGAGATACAGATCTATTCCATTTGAGGAGGTTATACATCATATATGACCCTGAGAATTCACCTAGTGACTTACAGTGTCCTGATGTATCTTTCTAGCAAGTTTCAGGGCATTTGGAGGCATCCTTCATTAGGGCCAAAATTCTAGGGTTTGGCAGTTTTAGGAGGGTGCAACTCAACATTTGGAGGATTCAACATTTGGAGGAGTTTCCCTTGGTATTTAGGTTTGATATTTCAGGAGGGGATTCTACTAATCCCGATATACAGTTTGTCATCTTCAACATAGCATTTGGAGGTCTTTGATATTAGGGCGGAATTATTGAGGGTCTTCAGGGTTTCAGCAGGGTGTGGCATCTTCCAGCTTGGGGGGTTAGCATTTCTTATGGCCCAGATATACTCTTACATTGGTATTCAGCGAGTATTTGGCCTTCGAAGGATTATAATATCTTCTATTGGAGTATTTTGTAGTAGCTTCTATATTCTTTATTGGAGCCATCTATTGAGCATTCCAGATCAGCCTTCCCATTGTAGCAGGTTCTTCTATTTATGAATAAAACCAGATTTGAGATGTTTTGTCTTGTATATCATGTTGTTGATCTTGCATATGGTTGAGGTATGTTCCATGATTGTATCTCCTTGTTTATTACTGCAACACACATATAAACCATCATTATAACCCTAAGTGTAACCTAAAGGATCACTGTAAGCAAAGTGTTTGACGAAATACCACAATCAATAAAAGTTTTAAAAGACACCCAAAACCATGATGTTCCTTACATCTTGGCTAGGGAACATTACAGTGGTATCAAAGATTAAACTCCTTCCAGCCTAATGGGTCTTACACAAGAAGAAATGGATAAGAGATACTTTGCTAGAGAGATGGTATTCTGTGAGGAGGAATATTACACCCTTAGTGAGGAAACTAGGGCTCAAATAACCTTCCAATAGTATGTAGCCTTAAGAAATCCTATGTGGAGAAAAGATGAGGTTGCACATTGGGTCGAAGAAACAGAGAGAAAGAGAGCTATACTATCTATATGGAAGGAATCATAGAGAAACCCCACACCCATTAGGAGCACACAACTTTGCTACAATTGCAAGGTGCCTTGGGAACCAGATCATAGGTGTAGGGGTAAGGGTAAGAAGAATATTATTGAGGTGCACTATGACAGTGATGATGAGGTGTGTGAGGATGGAGTGATATATGATTATCTGGATCAGTCTGATGATGATAGTAACTCTTGCACAAAGGCTAGTGATAGTGACTCTTTCACAGAGGATGATGATTCTATCGCGCTTGAGGACGATAGTGACCCTTGTGTAGTAGATAGATAGTCGGGTGGAAATGAAGATAGCACCAATACTTCAACAGATAGATCACATACTATTGATGACCTTACACCTCAGAAAAGTGGTGACACTAGTAAGGATTCACACGTATTATCACCTAGATCGGATGAGCTCCCTGTGAGGGCTGTGACACCTTGGTCATCCTTTTAGACACCTACGATAGCCACATCACATGAGGATATTAGTGGAATTTCATATATTATGGATGATCCTCATGTGAGGGATGCACAAAATGGACATGTAGACCCATAGATTGAGGAGGAGGTATAGGACTTACAAACAATTGACCTTACACATACAGATCAACATGAGGAGATTAAGTCACAGATTTTGGAGATTCCATTAGTTGAGCATATTGTGGAGACTGACAGGTTTATGGAGCACTTACTTCCAGGATCATCCTGCAGTGATGAAGATGCACTCCTTATTAGTTGGAATAACCATAGCACATGTATGCACACATCTATATGGGATCCAGGCACATATGATAGTAGCAGGGTGAGTGAACAGGAGGATATGACTTCTCATACAAGCTACAGTGTGATTCAGAGGGAGATAGCATCTAGTGATGGGGTGCAGTGGCATACAGGAGTACCCAGTAGCACAGTAGACAATGGACAGTTCAATACGTTATCTTATGCAGAGGGTGTTTTTGGGGATTCTAGAGTTGACACTTGCAGAATTGACACTAGCAGTGAGGGATATGAGGTGGCACCTTAGCATGGCTATGATCAAGAGTCACACTATTTGACAGGAAAACTAAGAGTTAGTGAGGATATGATCATGGAAACCACCAGGCGCATTGATGACATGCATGCATTGATGGCCGATTGTTGTTGGAGGGAATCAATGGCACATGATAGTTCAGATGAGGCATTTTCCATAGATGAATTTCATACTCTCTTATAGAGAATGTTTGTGATGAGGTCCGACTTCTAGCAGTTGTTGATAGACAGGGACTATCTACTGGAGATTGGAGAGATGTATCACAGAGCCTTGAGAGAGTAGGAGTTGGAGAGCATTCGAGGGTTCTTGAGAGGCACACATACATCGCTTCAAGAATCATAGTCCAGATCGAAGGAGCTCCTTGAGGAGATTTTTCAGAGATCCACTTCACCTATCTTGGTGGACACTTAGATACATCATTCAGTCACATCAATGGAGGATGTTGGTGGTCTGGTAGAGGGGCACCAGTTGATGGAGACTAAGGTGTGCACAGGATCACTGATGAGTATGGAGAGTTACAGTTCGGGGGCACATGAGAGGATCTTTGAGACAACCAGGCATTGTCCTACACATGGGGGCTCCAAAGCGAGGGGAATTTTTGATGATACTTCCATTTGTGTCCTGAGAGGGATTGACCTTCATGTAGAGGTTGATCTAGTAGTACTCTAGGATCCATGATGTTGCAGGGGTATACAGGGGACTACTTGAGTATGCAGGAGCATACAGTAGTGATTGATGACTCACAGAGACATGCAAAGGTTTACAGTGAGATCCAGAGGGGTGTATTGATGTGCAAGGAGGAGACACACTTCAGGGAGCATGTATATGCCCTTCCTTTGCAGAAACACATAGTTATGAGAGGTCACCTTCAAAGTATCAGTAGTTGCATGGGAGATGAGACATGGAGAATGGTTAGGCCAAAGCCACCTGACATGAGTGCATTTATGACATACAACAGGACAAAGGTGGGTCATGATGGAAAGAAAGTGGAGGCCTTATGTGTGATGATGAGCATCATAGGCCATATGATAGAAAACAACTCAAAGGCCGACACAGATACATATACTCATGAGAATGAGCATGGGGGACTTTCAGCAATGATCAGTCTGACACAAGAGCAACCAGCGGAGACTGGAAGTGATAAAATTCCAAGTTTACCATGGGGTCCTGGAGTCCATTTTGTTAGTAGGCTATTCATGTTGACCCAGGTTGCACCTGAGAGCCACACACTCCACCTTGGGTTGGTTTGGAGTGGACTTGCAGGTACTTGTCCTATGGGGAGAGACCTTTTCTTCCTCTTGATCATCATGATAGGTCATGGAGATGTTTGGATAGGTACTTCTTCTACAGAGGTGTCTTTACTGGTATAGTTTATGGACAACAGGTCTAATGGTCATAGGTATTTCAGCTAGAGGACCCAAGAGAGGAGGATTCAGGATGTATGCAAGTGGAAGAAAACCATGGTCAGAATAGTGTAGGGACAGCAGGGTGATCTTCGATAGAGGTTAGCATGGGACCCAAGGATTGCAGGGTTTTGAATTTCACTGAATGAAAGAGGTGAGTGGACCTTTGCATGGGGAAGTTGTTCTAACTTTCCATTGAGCTTCAGTGATGAGAGGAGCGCATCGCTTGCAGGTGTCTCATGGAGGTCTTGCAGCACCTCATTCTGGCATCAACATGTGTAGTTGATGGAGGTCATAGGGATATTGATAGAGACTTGGAGGATGGATTCATTTCGATATGAGTCCATGTATCATATGCAAGAGACTCCTATAGTTGGTATATTTCAGGGTTATGCTTCTAAGGGGATAGCAGTTCATGACTTGATATGGGACCCAGGGGGAAGAGTGTATGAGTGTTCATATTTGGATGGGTTCGACTATGTATCCCACGGGTGGACATGGGATCCTGGTATTTTATTTGAGGGGATTTGGTTATTGCTTGAGGACAAACAATTTTCTAGCAGGGAGGACTATAATGTCCCCACTTTGGGACATCATGACAGTGCAGAGGTTTATGATGACCAGACTAGCTAGATGGATGTTATAGCGAGTACATGGGTTATTGAGAGGCATTGTGGGGTCCATCTTGCATTACTCATCCTATTCCATCATTATGATCCATTCTACACATATTGGCTTTGGTTCCATTGCATTCCGACGATTTCCATGGTTTTGAGTATTTTTTGCTATAAGCTAATTAAATTCACTGAAGAGGTCATTTTGGGCACTATGCTTGGAGAAACCTCTCAGTTTAATATCTCATTGGAATTGGGAGGAACAACACTATAGGATAGGATGAAGAGAAGTGACTTTCAGTGGCCAGGGAAGCCACAAGGAGAGATAAGGTGTTTTCCAGAGGTAAAAAGGTTAATTAATTAATTAAAGTGATTTAACTAATTAATTAAATATTAATAAAATGAAAGTCACTTTGGAGGGACAAGGGGAGAAAAAAGTATAAAGGAAAGTCATGGGCCTCTACTCATTCATTCATGTATGTCTATCATTTTGATAACTAGCTTCTAGCTAGAGGTCCCATCTCTTGGGGGTTTTGAGGGTTTTGACATAACAAACCCTAGAGGACGATTCAATGGTGAAATATTCCACCTAGATTGTCCCAATATTGGTCTCGGAGATGAAATACTCTCCCACACCATTCTAGTTCTAGGTCTACTCAGTGCAAGAGGGTTCTACACTAGCCACAAGCACAGGAAGAGAATGAGGGCACACCATTGGGGGTTTCCAGCAAGGGGGGTGCACCATTTATTGAAGGAAGGTTCGTTGCAGGAGTTTGAGGGATCCCTTGGAGATTTGAGCACTTGGGTTTTACTTGCAGGGCCTTGGACATGATTTCTAATGCATCTTGAGAGAGTTCTATGGTACAAATTATTTCTTAGAGCATTGGAACGAATTGGAGAGAAGGACATTTGGAGATCCAGATCTATTCCATTTGAGGGTTATACATCAGATCTAACCCTAATACTTCACCAAGTGACTTGCAGTGTCCCGATATATCTTTATATCAATTTTTAGGGCATTTGGAGGCCTCCTTCATCAGGGTCAAAATTCTAGGGTTTGGCAGTTTTAGGAGGGTGTAGCTCCATTGGAGGATTCATCATTTGGAGGAGTTTCCCTTGGTATTTAGGTTTGATGTTTCAGGAGTGGATTCTACTCATCCCGATCTACAGTTCAACATCTTCAGCATAGCATTTGGAGGTCTCCTTCATCAGGGCCAAAATTATAGGGTTTGACAGTTATAGGAGGGTGCAACTCCATTGGAGGATTCAACATTTGGAGGAGTTTCCCTTGGTATTTTGGTTTGATATTTCAAGAGGGTATTCTACTCATCCCAATCTATAGTTTAGAATATTTAGTGTAGAATTTGGAGGTATTTGACAGTAGGGCCAAATTATTGAGGGTCTTCAGGGTTTTAGCAGGGTGTGGCATCTTCTAGATTGGGGGGTTAGCATTTCTTACAACCCAGATCTACTCTTGCATTGGTCTTCAATGAGTATTCGACCTTCAAAGGATTATAGTATCTTCTATTGAAGCATTTTGTATCAGCTTCTATCTTCTTTATTGGAGCCATCTGTTGAGCATTCCAGATCGGCCTTCCCATTGTAGCAGGTTCTTCTATTTATGAATAAAACCAGATTTGAGATGTTTTGGATTGTCTATCATGTTATTGATCTTGCATATGGTTGAGGTATGTTCCATGATTCTATCTCCTTGTTTATTACTGCAAACACACATATAAACCATCATTATAACCCTAAGCGTAACTTAAATGATCACTGTAAGAAAAGTGTTTGACGAAATACCACAACTAATAAAAGTTTTAAAAGACACTCAAAACCATGATGTTCCTTTCGTATTGTCTTGGGAACATTACAAACTTTTGCGCAATGCCATTTCACATGGTATTCCCTCTTTAGAGGTTCTCTTGGAATCCCAGTTAGTGGTATCTCAGTTGAATGGAAGTTACCATTTTCGTGACCCTACTTTACTCCGACGATTCCTACGGGTATGACTTTTGGAACGATGGTTTGATTTTATTAATTATCATCACATACCTAGAAGTTATAATTATGTATCTGATGCATATGCTAATTTTATTTTAGATTGGCCTTTTTCACATAACTAAAGAAAAGAAAAAGTTCTCATCAATGTACACATTGTAACATAAGTAAAGCCAAAGAACCATGTTTTAATATATATTTCAAAACAAATATGATGTTTATGGTACAAAATTGGGGCTAACACCCTCAATATACATATACAATTGATCATATAATAGTCATGAAATATACGCCTGTGGTGCTGGATGAGTGTCATGATAGAAAACTATGGATTTTGCGAGACGCCAAAAGAGTCACACCCAAGCACGGGGCACGCCTATCACCCGTTGCTGCATATTCTCCATCATATACTCCACTGGAACCATAGGAATCCTTTGTGTTGAATGAGACAGATTTCCATGCACATTTTGAAGGACTCTCTCTGCATCCCCTCCCGTCGCCTCATCTCCCCGGTGCCTTTGATGATGTCTTGGAATTCCATCTAGCCTTTGTGGATCTACGTCTGTGTCACATACATGTCTAATTAGTACTTAACATCATCCAAAAATATTTTTGTTTTCCTATACAAAAATACAAAAAATGAAATATTTAAAAAAACTTTGACATACCTATGTTTCCAAAGGTGGTCCCTGGTGATAATGGCATGTCAGGATCTCCTCCGAAGTCTATCCCTGTGTAAGGGTAGTCATCCAGATCTATCACATGTTGTCTCCACCAAAAGAAGAATTCATCATTGTAGAGTGTTGGAACCCTAACTCCCCCCTATTGCCTCATCACCTCGGTCCACCATGCCATGGTTGGATCATGAGGTCCACTCAGAATAATCTCAACTCTAGGTCCCAAGCCTAGAACTTGCTCAAAGAAAACACTACACAGGATAGAAGCGAACCCGAAGTTCCTTTTTCTACCCTGTTTGCATTCTTTCTACTGGCTCTTCTTGTTAGTGAGTAGTGAGGTGCACTAGTTGACACTGTGTGTCTCAAGCACTCCACTAAGTAGAACATAATTGGAATCGATGGTTGGTGCAAAGAGGTCGATCCTATGATTTGTGTCAAAATGAGGACAACAATATTGAGGCTAAGATTTTTATCTCTCTAATGGGGAGTTGACTCCCGACCTTCTCGGTCCCTGCAATGCAATGAGCATCTATGTATTCCTCGATTTTCATATCGCTTCTAGCTCCTCGGGCTTTGAGGTTGACCACCTCATGCTGACATGAAAATCTCACCAAGAAATAAATGTCCTTGAATTCAATCCTTAATGTTTGTCCATCAAGTTTGAAGCTCTCACTATCTATAACCAAGTAATCCACAAGAAACTGTAGCAATCTCACTTGGGCCATCATACCTTTGAGAGCCCAAAACTTGTATAGACCACATATTTTCAAGGCCATTTGGGCCCCTAGATCTCTCTATACTACAACATCTACCTCATCATGTTCTCTTTCCCTCCACTCTAACACCATGTTGCAAGAGACAAACCATTTTTTGAGTTAGCAACCACTAAAAAACATTGTCTGTAGACATATACGCAGGTTGTAGTGTTCATAGTTGCATATAGGGATGATTATACGTTGTCTATATTTTAAACAATCGTGTATAATCATGTGTATACATGACCCGATGAACTATAGCCCGCGTACACCTAAAGTTTAAATTTGCGCCCTAAATAACCTAAAACATGGAACCTAATTATAAAATCTAATAAATTGAAAAGAAATGGGAGAGGATGATGAGTTCCTTGGTCTAGACGGTCATCGATTCCATCGCTTGTAGCTCCTGCAATCACCAATTGAAGTTCAAAGGAAATTTGGTCCAAAATCCACTATTTGGGTAAAAAATACAAATGGTATAGTAAATTTGGTTTTTTTTACTATTTATAGAAAAAATTTACCCACTTTGCATAGTTTCGGACAATATTTTGGCCTAATGGACTAATACGACAATGGATTGAGTTGGTTTTTGTAGTTTTATCCAAGGATTCTTGTGGTTTTCAGTGCCATGTCACCCGTTCGTAACTTTGGATAGGTATTTTCATTACCCAACATATAGGATATGTATCCATTCAATCATACACATTGGCATCATCCTATGACTGTCGCTCATATGCCTTAGGTACGAACCCATTTTATAGAGACATGGAATATTCTATCTGCAACTAGAAGTGTCATTATCAAATGGTAGAGACTTACCAAACATGGGTACCCTAGTTAGATCCTCTTCTTCATTCGGTGCCCATGCAGATATTTTTTTCGTAGGACCGAGAGTCCCTTATAGCTAACACATGACTTTATGTTGAACCTCATTTATTACTCATAAACATGCTGACCTATATCTAGAGGACTCCCAAGCAAGTTTGATTTAAGCTCTTTTCTGACTCATTTTCAAAAAGAGAAAAAGATTGCCAAGTGAACTTGTCTATTTTACACTCATAAATTAGATTTGAAAGGACATCTATTTGGTGCAATTTTATCCATTTTTCAAACCAAGTAGATTAACATTATAAAAAAGGACAATTTTTTGGCGTTAAGTTGTAATTGCATCTCATGCCCTTGCTTGAAGTATTGAGCATATTGTCGGTTCTCGCTTTTGCATTATAAGACATTTACCTCAGCAGTTTTTGTCCTCAACCAAGCATATCCTTGTTTATATCCTTTTCTTCTTGAAACCCTATACCCAAGAGGAAACATTCCCCCAAGTGTTCATCTCCAGCATGCACCTCCTTGCATTGAGCATAGGTATGTTCCACTGTTGGAACTAGTTTTTCTTACTTGCGACACTCGTTTCCTCCTCTATTGATCCAAATTTTATGATCAGAATGAAATGAATATAGATTATTAACAGTTTCTTAACACAAAATAACATAGATATAGTAAAACTGGTTTTCTATTCAATAACGAAATAAGATGAAATTGTAAAATGCAGCGAAAACAAGCTTGCTAGAATGGTGGCGGCTTATCTTTGAGAAGAGATGTGACGGCAACATGAATTCACAAGAAGAAGGTTACAATGAGGCTCTCAAGGAATTTTTACAATAAGAAAGAATGGCAAAAAACCTAGGCATCCAAAAACATAACCCTAGGAGATGAAGCGCCAAACGTCATGTGGGCCCCGTTTGGGTAAGTTAGTACATCAACTTCTCGGGGTCGTAACTTTTGCATACGATCTCTGTTTTAGGCATGTGATAGCCCGTTGCAAAGGTATCATAGAGAAGATTAATTGTGGGGGATCAATCATTCCCTTAGCTATAATTGAGGAGCTCAATACCTAAAAACCTTCATTTAGGCCCTCAAAATGGCCCTAGAAGTTAAAACTGCTAAAAATAGTAAATTGGCAAAATTGTCAGAAAATTGTTTAGAGCCAGTTGGAAAAGGTGGGTGGCCACTGATATCTAGATAGATCAATACTCCCTCCTTAGGAAGAAATGATATCCATTACGTTGAGGTCCCCCATTAGATGAGGACATTTCTTCTGAATTTGGCCCTGGGTGAGCCACTTGCCTTGGTGCAGGCGCTGCCCTACTTTGACGACTCGCTAAAGCTGGATCCTTTGTTGTTGAGTGCCCTTGATATATCTATCGACAATATGATCATTGGATGCCTATTGTATGTAGTTGGGGTTGAGATCTATTGGTGTCAGTTGTTCTGCTACTTCTGAGGTGTCATGAAATAGCCACATGTACACCATGTTGATCAATGATGTAGCCCAGGTAATGGACCTTGTCCATGCCGAACGAGAATTTTTCCAGGTTGGCGTATAGCTTGTGTTGTTGTAGGGTGTGTAGAACCTATTGAATATGCTACAAGTGTTCAGCCCAAGTCTTGTTGTAAATTAGAATGTCATCCAGATACACTACTAGAAACGTATTGGTGAATGGTCACAGGATATCATCCATCATCCTCATGAAAGTGGATGGAGCATTTGTCAAACCAAAAGGCACGACCAACCATTCAAAAATTCCTTCCTTTGACTTGAAGGTGGTCTTCCATACATCTGTCTGTTCTATCGGGACCTGGTGGTAGCCAGACTTCAAATCAATCTTATTGAAGTATTTGGCCCCCGTGAGTTGATAAAGGAGGTCATCAATTCGGGGAATCGGGTACCTTTTTCTGACAGTGATTTTATTCAAAGCCCGGTGATCAATATAGATTTGCTAGGTTCCATATTTCTTCTGTACCAGCATGATTGGGCTTCCGTAAGGTGATGAGCTGGGGTGGATGTGCCCCTTGTGGATAAGTTCTTAGATCTGTCGCTTGATCTCCTCATTCTCTAACAAAGAGCGACAATAGACTGGCCCATTAGGAAGCAGTGCGCTGGGAGTCAGATCGATGGGGTGCTTGACCTGACAGTGTAGAGGTACCCCTGTACGTGAGGAGAAGAGATCCGAGTATTCTTCCACAGCCTTATCTACTTGCTTCTGCTGTGTGGAGACGTCGACCACAAAGACCCTGGATGTGGCTATGATCTTTCGCTTATTCTGAGAGAGAATCATGAAGAAGACAAACTTCCCCATTTGAGAGATGACCTTCCTACATTGCTTAGCAGAGATCAAGGAAATAGCACGAGGTGGGACAACCTCGAGTATCCTGTACAATTTCATGTTCAAAGTAATATTAACACTATGAGGCCTAGACTCATATACAACATGATGTTTCCATAAATAAGGTTGGCCCAAAAGAACATCACAAACTTCGAGAGGAGAAACATCACACAATACCTCGTCTTTGAAGGGCTTGATGTTGTACGATAGTCGACACTGTTGGCTGACGTGGAGATCGCTTCCTTGGTGGAGCCATCCAATGGTGTAGGGTTGTGGGTGCGGTGTTGTTGGAAGGGCTAGCCACTTAATGACCTATGGTGAGATAAGGTTTTTATGTCTACCGCTATCAATGATGAAGTGCACCAGGGTGCCTTTTACCCACATCTATGAATGGAAGAGGCCCTCTCCTTTTTCTAGATCGTCTGGTTCACCAGGCTGGAGCTTGGTGGTAGCAGTGTTGGCACTAGGTTCTATGTCAATGATCTGTCTTCCCCTTTCTGGTTCTGTCTCAGAGTCAGAATCCGCATCTAATTCAGAGGCTTTCACTTCGTCCACCAGCGATTTCTTTGAGCGACAGTCAGCAGTGTTATGCCAAGGGCTCTTATGGAAGTCACATCACTTCCCGATATCTTTCTTTGTCTTTCCGGTGTCCTTCTTTGCCTGTAGCTTGTATTGGTTGTCCTGATACTGTCCATATTTTCTTTGTCCTTTGTTCAGTGGGTTGGGGTCACCCTTTCTTGGCTTTTGTTGTGAGGGGTTCCCAGGCCCAAATTGCTGCGTATTTTGTTTGAGCTTCTGCTTGATTTTGATGGCATATCGGTAGGCCGCGCCCAAGGATGAGATGTCCAGAAATTCCATTTCAGTCTGGATGTATCTATGCAAAGCACCGTGATACTTGAGAACTAGATGTCGCTCCGAATCTTTGATACCCAACTTGGTGCAAAAGGTATGGAAGATATTTGTGAAATCTAGCACTGCTTGGTCTCTTTCTTGTTGCAGTGTGGTCCATTTGGTATATAGGTCGTCATAACATCCGAAAGGGTAGTATTGTTCCTTAATAGCATCCCTGAAGGATTCCCAGGTGGTCATGACTGAAAATAATGAGGTTTTCTCTATTTATTTTTTCTCACAGAAAGTTTTCCACCAATCTTTGACATGGGGAACGACTTTGAGGAGCGCAAAAGTAATCTTTTCTCTATTTGAAAATTTATGAACAGAAAAATACCCTTCTATTATATTCAACCACTTGTCTATAGCATCTGTGTCTATCTGACCTTCAAATATAGGAATATCAAATTTTATTTTTTCCTTGAAGGGGGTGACACGTCTGTTCGAAGAAGATGCGTCGCCTGTTGGTAGTCACCGAAGTATTTGCGCAAAACTAAGAAGTGAATTGGTTAGTTGTGAAAAGACAGTTGTAAGCTTAAAGAAACAATTAGAAGACTTTCAGAAACTGAGAGAAGAAACCATTTCCTTGAAAACTCTACTTGAAGAAGCAAGAAGAATAGCAGAAGTAAAGAAGGTCCAAATGATAAAGAAAGAAGAAGTTTGTGATAAACTTGAACAAGAAGTTGTCTCATTGAGGAAGAGCTTAAGAAACTCTCAAGTGCCAAAAGACTTAACACATCTTGGATGCATGAGTGAAACTTCATACAAAGAAGATGCAAATACCAACAAGAAGGCTGAAGAAAGAGCTACACAGACAGTTGATGAGAAGTGGACCAGGATACCGGAAAGAAGGAATGATTACAAAAGAGATGAATATCCAAGAAGACCTCCTACCTTCAGAAATCAAAGAAGCTCCAATCAGTATGAAGGAAAC
>ML802215.1:96185-120902 GCA_009831015.1 Picea engelmannii | reverse complement strand
TAATGTTTGTCTTTGGACAGATAGATATAAGTATTACTACTGTATGATAAATTTTGCAGTTACTTTTATTCTTGGCCCTGAACCAGAATGGTTCATGGAGTGGTGGTACAAATTTGGTTTAAATCCAGTAAATATCCATCCTCGTGTATCTGAAAATGCCAGAGCATTTCTCTTCCCAAATAGAAGATTGGAAACAATCAAAGATTTATTTTCAGAAGAAGAATACAAGATGTTGTTCATAAGGGAGAGACATCCTTGGGTAATCCGAACCAAGTTTATACTTCACCAGAACGAAGAAAGTAAAGAAGATCCTACATTATACAGAGAAATATATACTCAGCATTGGGATCCTTATAATTTTAGACATTTCCATGACCATCCATTAGAATAAAGGGTTTCCGTGGGTTTACCCATTAAACTCCACTTTGTAATAATTCATGTCTAAATGGCTGACAGTGGTGCCATTCGAGTTTCGTGGGTTGTCGTCATTAAAATCCACCTTGTACAAAGTATCATTATGTCCTAGAGATAGTGCAGTCGTGTCAATAACGAGAATCTTGGAAACTCGGAGCACTTCTCCGACTTTTGGTGTGGTTTGACCCACATTTCCAAGATGCTCTACCATTTATCATGCGATGTCCTATTTTATGTCATATTAGTATGTACTCTGGTTGGGGAATCTTGCACGATCACCCCATCAGATCTACTATTGCATCGACTTTCGGTGATTTGATTTGGGAATCCTGCGTGATGATCCCGACAAATCTAATATCGTATTTTTCTTTTGATGGATTTGAAATAAAAGTTAATGATTTGGTCAGATATTCCTGCATGAATACATATGCAAAATCCTAAAAGATAGATTGAGTGGTCGACATGTAGGACCATCAATCTCTTCGTGTCTTTGATTCATGATGACTCCCCCTCCTCAGACTTGTATAATATGAGGGTTTGAGTTCATTATCGAGGCATCGATAGTTTGAGTGTTCAAGAGTCCGAGTTTCTAAGCTTCCCTTCTATCTGAAGCTTTGTGTCTTTCTGTCTGTTAGTCGAGCAAAGAGCATCCTGCTCAGAGTCTGTAATTTGTGCATCTGGCACAAATATGTTGTAATACCCGAGCCTTTATGCTCTAATGAATATAAAAGTCTTTCGCATTTAATCTCTAAAGTTTACTTTTGTCTCTCTATTATGCGCACATTGTGATCTCATTTATTTTCCTGTATTTGCAACCGTTTTTCCTTGGTACCATTTGATAAGTTCCCTCATCTAGCTAGTAAGGTTCGCTGGTAGTTTGGTGTAAGACACTTGCCGAGCACTGGTAGTAAGTCCCGCCAAGGCAGGAGGCCACTAAAGTGTAGTTGTAGGTGTAGAGACTTGTCGAATGTCGACTATAGGGTTCAAATAGAGCTTCAAGAGCCCGATGGACTTCGGGTGGTGGGGTTCGTAGTTCAACCCGGGTATGATATCAGACTCTCTTAGATCTGATAAAATCTATTCGCTCTGTATTTTGTGTATAAAATCTTATTTAGAATCCAGTCCCGTATTCTAATATTGCTAGTTCCTGCCTGAGAAATCGGCCAAGAGCCTGTCTAATCTTCTTTAGGGAAGACACAAGACTAAATGCCCTACTTTTCTGTGCAGAAATAGTAAGATATTAATACTACTATGGATTCTAGGTCAGTATCCTTTAGAGAAGTAAAAAATGCCGAAGAAACAAGTACCTCTGGATCTAACCCTGTAAATAGTCTTGAGTCTATGTTTTCTTTTAATAGAACTCAGAGTATAAACCATGCAAGTATTGAAGAAGTTGAAACTAATCCCCAAGCTGCATGGAAATTACCTACTATATCTCCTAGTAAAGTATATCAAGACCTAAATATGTTCCATCTCAAAGTTGTCACTAGAGTTATTGTTAAAGAATCTGTGAGTAGAATACAATAGAATAGTGATGTCAGTCAGACAATTTCCCTAATAAATCCAAAAGAAGTTCAAAAAGAAACAAAGAAACATGGAACGAACTTCCTTCATTTTGGATGCATAAGAATTGGAATCAGTCCACTCGTCCACAAAGGAATAGATGCCTATGTACTATGCACAGTTAGGGATCTAAATCATAATAAGTTTACTGATTCCCTGATAGGCGGAATTGTTGCCCCATTATCAAATGGACCAGTTTATTTTGACTATTATCCAAATTTTTCTGTGTATACTTTTGATGAAAATATTGCAAACATCCTAAAATTACAGATTAGGACAATCAGATTTGATATGTGTCCTACTCGGACAAATATATTTGTCTAGGCTAGGGAATGTTTTAGACATACAAATACCATGTTTCCAGTTGTCCTACATACCCCTAGCAAAGAATACCAGTCTAGCACTCTATTCATGACAAACCCATTAAATCAGAAAATGGAACATTGTACCATAAAATGGGAAAACATGTCTTTCCCTACTAATTGGGTCATTGATACACCAAGGGCACCCATACCAAGAGATATTACTTTTTCCCAAATAAAAGAGACTTCAAATTCTGCAGTCATCTCTTTTCCCCAAAGAAATCTTTCTAAATATTCTTATACAAAGTACATTCCCTCTCCTACTTCTTCCGCACTATGCCTCCATCCTTCTCTGCATGCTCTAGCAAATCAGACAGGGAAAGTTCCTTTTGCATTAAAATGTTTTGATTGTGGAGAACTGATTACTTTGTCTACTCTTTCTGCATATGAAGAAAATGAAAGAGTACAATTTGAGCATTCAAATCATAATCTTAGGACAAATTTACCTCCATCAATTTCCACTGCCAAAGATCAATGTCCACATTCTCAATGTTCTGATATCCCTTTCCCCCATGATTCCCATGTTCTGTTTATCCAAGATAACCTTTGTACAAACATAAGCAAAAGAAAATAAGCCTACATCCCCCGAGACATAAGAAGACCTTCTACTATAGAAATTGAAAAATTCTTGTCACTTTATAAAGGATGTAGAAAAGAGTTTTCAAAATCAGACTGGATGAAAGAAATGTTGAACTGGGATCTATATACTCATCCAGAAGAAAGAGAATTTGCCAGAAGAATTTCAAATGAAGAAAAGGTCAGGCTGGCTAATAAGTGGAAATCTTACATGGAAAGAGAAGGCATTTGTATTTCATTTTTTGAATGGAATAAAAAAGTAAGCTTCTCAGTCCATCCATGGGAACTAGTTCCCCAAAAAGCTAGTCTCATGAGTTGTCTAGTACAATCTCTTTCCATATATGACTTAGGAAGAGAGATTAATAAAATAAAAAAGTCCATGACAAACTCTCCAGAAAAGGAAAATCCAGAAAAAGATGAAAGTCTTCAAGTAAAGCACCAGAAATATCATGTCTTGATAGAATTAAAAATTCAAGACTTACATTTTAAACTGAAGACACTAATTGATACTGGGTCAAATTTGAATATGCTAAATAAGCATGTTATCCTTGTGTCTCTTTGGGAAAATACCCAGGCCATGGTTGTGGGATTGGGAAATATCCCAAATGATATCTCTTTTCAAGTTCCATAAGAAGTTCTCTGTTTTCAGGATTTCTGCCTCAAATTAAAATTTCTTTTAGCTGATATTCCTGTGGCTTGTATTCTTGGGACTCCATTTCTTGCAGCAGTCTCACCCCATGGCTCAACCATGGTCACTTCAGAAAATCCAAGATATTTTATTACAATCTAGGGTAGCAAAATAGTCAAACTCCCATTTGTATCTACCCCAAGGATTTCAGATGATGTACAACTAAATCTCAAGAAAATTGAAAAAATCAGAGAGCTAAAAGATTTCCAGGCTGAAATTAGAATTAAATATCAATTGAAAAAACCTGATATTCAGAAAAAGATTCTCTTATTAAAAGAAGAATTTGTTAAAACAGTTTGTTTAGAGAATCCTACTGCCTTTTGGAAACAAAAGAAACATGAAGTCTACCTTCCCTACAAGGAAGATTACCAAGGCAGGCCATGTAAAAGAAGAGCTATACCAATGAATGATGAATATCAAAAGCTGTGTGCAGATGAAATTGAGGGTCTACTCCAAAAAGATCTAATTGGAAAATCTACTAGTCCATGGAACTGTTATGGGTTTTATGTAAATTAACATTCAGAATAGATTAGAGGAGTCCCCAGACTAGTGGTAAATTATAAACCCCTCAATAAGTTCTTAGAAGATGATACTTATCCCATTCCAAACAAGAGCAGTCTTGTTACCAGAATTGCAGGTGCAAAGATCTTTTCAAAGTTTGATTTAAAATCTGGATTCTAGCAGGTGGCTATCCATGAAAAAGATAAATTCAAAACTGCTTTTAATTTCCCTGCTGGACATTATGAATGGAATGTGATGCCTTTTGGGCTAAATAATGCCCCTGCTAAATTTCAAAGGGTGATGGATGATACTCTCAAACCATACTTTGATTGGCTTATAGTCTATATTGATGATATTCTGGTTTTTTCATCATCCATAGATCAACATTTTAAACATGTGAAGAAGCTTCTGCAGGTCATCAAGCAAGATGGCCTTGTTTTGTCTAAGAAAAAGATTGAGCTTTTCCAGACTTAGATTAAATTTCTGGGTCACACAATTGATAATGGCCAAATAACTCTGCAAACTCATGCTGTCGAATTTGCAGATAAATTTCCTGACAAGATTCTTGATAAAACTCAGCTGCAAAGGTTCTTGGGAAGTTTAAAATACATAAGCCATTTCTACAAAAAATGTGCACATGATAGAAAAATTCTTAATGATAGACAAAAGAAAGAGTCACGTCCCTGGACAGAAGCACATACCCAGGCTATGAGGAATATTAAATCTAAAGTCAAGAATCTTCCAATTCTACATATCTCTGATGACAGTCTCCCAAAAATAGTAGAAACATATGCTAGTAACATTGAATGGGGAGCTGTGTTAAAACAAGTCAGGGATAAAGGAAAAGAGGAGGTTATTCAATTTTCCTCTGGATTATGGTAGATAGACGAAAATAATTATTCTGCTTTAGATAAGGAAATTAAAGCTGCCTTAAATGTCGTACATAAATTTGAAATTTATTTGATCTATAAAATTTTTTTGCTAAGAACTGATGCTGCAGCTATGAACAAGGTCCTTAATAAAGATCTGAAAAATCCTAGTGACTCCAAATTTGCTAGATGGAAGGCTCTCTTCAGCAATTTTGATTTTTCTATAGAGCATATCAAAGGGATAAAAAATTCTATTCCTGACTTCTTGAGTAGAGAGCACTTACAGAACTTCTGTTTGATAATTTCTGTGCAACTTAGGGATGGCTTAGAACAGGTAATAAATAATCCTGACTCTTTAGGATGGGAATCTTATGCAGAAGATTGGATACATCGATGAGAGTTAAGAAGCACAAAAATTCTTTCTCAAACAACTCAAGTTTCCTACTCAAGTTTAGTTCCTGAAGTTAGGGGAAGAAGAATATCTAATGTTTTGACTCCTATAATGACTCAAGTAAATGAAAAAGCATCCCAAGCACAATATGCTTTAACAGAATTGTTCCATGATATAAATTTAATCTGGGATATTAGAAACAATGAGGGAAATAGTCAGCAATACTTCTGCCTAGACAGACCCAGATTATTATCTCATCGGCCTGAGAGAAATCCTAACATAATCTTCCCTGAAACAAGCATCAATTATCATGAGTACAAAAAATTATGGTGGGAATTTATTCAAAGAGAAGATGTTTTAATTATGGTTAAATTTGGAAGTGGTAATTCTGCAACTGCAGGCAGACCACCAATTTGGATTGCTGATTGGTGGAAAGATTTTGGTCTCAACAAAGACGCAATAGATCCCTATATCCTGAGATCTTATGCTCCTCTTTATGTTGTAAGGGATCTTCATTTTCAAGGACCAAATGATGGAGAAATCTTACGACTATTTATCCTCAATCATTTCAAATGGGGGATAAAATAAAAAACTATTCTTCAAGTCATAAATGGAGTACCTTTTATAGCTCGTAAAATCTATACAAAAATCTGGGATACACTTCATTATCCTGAAAGATTTTCTAGCTTTATTGAAAATGATTAAACAAGTCTATTTCTTGGGTTCTATGGGTTTCCGTGGGTTTAACTATCAAAATCCACCATGTAATAATTCATGTCTAAATGGCCGAAAGTGGTGCCATTCGGGTTCCCTAGGTTGTCGTCATTAAACTCCACCTTGTACAAAGTATCATTATGTCCTAGAGATCGTGTAGTTGTGTCAATAATGAGAATATTGGAAACTCGGAGGACTTCTCCGACTTTTGGTGTGGTTTGAACAACATTTCCAAAATGATCTACTGTTTATCATGTGATGTCCTATTTTATGTCATATTAGTATGTACTCTGGTCAGGGAATCTTGCACGATCACCCCGTCAGATCTATTATTGCATCTGCTTTCAGTGATTTGATTTGGGAATCCTGCGTGATGATCCCGACAGATCTAATATAGTATTTTTCTTTCGGTGGATTTGAAATAAAAGTTAATGATTTGGTCAGAGATTCCTGCATGAATACATCTGCCAAATCCTAAAAGTTAGATTGAGTGGTCGACATGTAGGACCATCAGTCTCTTTGTGTCTTTGATTCATGATGACTCCCCCTCCTTAGACTTGTATAAGATGAGGGTTTGAGTTCATTATCGGGGCATCGGTAGTTTGAGTGTTCAAGAGTCCGAGTTTCTAAGCTTCCCTTCTGTCTGAAGCTTTGTGTCTTTCTGTCTATTAGTCGAGCGAAGAGCATCTTGTTCAGAGTCTGTAATCTATGCATCTGGCACAAATATGTTGTAATACCCAAGCCTTTATGCTCTGATGAATATAAAAGTCTTTCGCATTTAATCTCTGAAGTTTACTTTTGTCTCTCTATTATGCGCACATTGTGATCTCATTTATTTGCCTGTATTTGCAACCATTGTTCCTTGGTACCGTTTGATAATTTCTCTCATCCAGCTAGTAAGCTTCACTGGTAGTTTGGTGTAAGACACTTGCCGAGCACTGGTAGTAAGTCCCGCCAAGGCAGGAGGCCGCTAAAGGGAAGTTGTAGGTGCAGAGACTTGTCGAAATCCGGCTATAGGGTTCAGATAGAGCTGTAAGAGCCCAATGGACTTCAGGTGGTGGGGTTCGTAGTTCGGATGGAGTAAAGCAGCTTTGTAAAACTGCTCCAGGTGAACATCTTTGTCAGGGGCCTCCTATGTTAGAGAATGAAGCTTGACCTTTGGACTCTTGTCTCATGCACAATCTCCTCTCACCATCTGGTCTTCTGGTTTCTGCTACTCCCGTCAGAACCAATATCGTCAGGTTTATTGCTTTACTCCATTCGAACTACGAACCCCACCACCCAAAGTCCATCGGGCTCTTGCAGCTCTATTTAAACCCTATAGCCAGATTTCGACAAGTCTCTGCACCTACAACTGTCCTTTAGCGGCCTCCTGCCTTGGCGGGACTTACTACCAGTGCTCGACAAGTGTCTTACACCAAACTACCAGTGAACCTTACTAGCTGGATGAACGAACTTATCAAATGGTACCAAGGAACAACGGTTGCAAATACAGGCAAATAAATGAGATCACAATGTGCGCATAATAGAGAGACAAAAGTAAACTTCAGAGATTAAATGCGGAAGACTTTTATATTCATCAGAGCATAAAGGCTCGGGTATTACAACATATTTGTGCCAGATGCACAGATTATAGACACTGAGCAGGATGCTCTTTGCTCGACTCACAGACAGAAAGACACAAAGCTTCAGACAAAAGGGAAGCTTAGAAACTCAGACTCTTTAACACTCAAACTACCGATCCCCGATAATGAACTCAAACCCTCATCTTATACAAGTCTGAGGAGGGGGAGTCATCATGAATCAAAGACACGAAGAGACTGATGGTCCTACATGTTGACCACTCAATCTATCTTTTAGGATTTGGCAGATATATTCATGCAGGAATCTCTGACCAAATCATTAACTTTTATTTCAAATCCACCGAAAGAAAAATATGATATTAGATCTGTCGGGATCATCACGCAGGATTCCCAAATCAAATCACCAAAAGCAGATGCAATAGTAGATATGATGGGGTGATTGTGCAAGATTCCCCGACTAGAGTACATACTAATATGACATAAAATAGGACATCACATGATAAACGGTAGAGCATCTTGGATATGTGGGTCAAACTGCACCAAAAGTCGAAGAAGTGCTCCGAGTTTCAAAGATTCTCATTATTGACACGACTACACTATCTCTAGGACATAATGATACTTTGTACAAGGTGGAGTTTAATGACGACAACCCACGGAACCCGAATGGAACCATTGTCGGCCATTTGGACATGAATTATTACAAAGTGGAGTTTAATAGGTAAACCCACAGAAACCCTTTATTCTAATGGATGGTCATGGAAATGTCTAAAATTATAAGGATCCCAATGTTGAGTATATATTTCTCTGTATAATGTAGGATCTTCTTTACTTTCTTCGTTCTGGTGAAGTATAAACTTGGTTCTTATTACCCAAGGATGTCTCTCCCTTATGAAAAACATCTTGTATTCTTCTTCTGAAAATAAATCTTTGATTGTTTCCAATCTTCTATTTGGGAAGAGAAATGCCATGGCAGTTTCAGATACACAAGGATGGATATTTACTGGATTTAAACCAAATTTGTACCACCAATCCATTAACCATTCTGGTTCAAGGCCAAGAATAAAAGTAACTGGAAACTTTATCATACAGTAGTAATACTTATATCTATCTGTCCAAAGACAAACATTAAACCACATTTCTTTATGCTGATGATAAGTTATATCAAAAATATTTTCTTCTGGATCTTTGTTTGACCAATCTTGAATGGTTCTCATTCTATTGATTTGGAAGAAATTATATGCTGGAGTTTCTTCCCATCTCTGTGTTTGGTGGTCGAACCATTGTCTATTCACAGATCTGAGTCTGCTTAAATCTCCCATTTCTATCAATTTTCCTCTGGATGAAGTAGTCACAGCCTGGTGCATTCTTCCAAGTACATGTTGTGGGGGAAGCACATTAATATGAGTATTCCTTGAAAAGCCAGGTATCCCCAACTCTATTTTTTTTTAAGCTCTAAACTGCCATTCAGGTATCCAATTATTTTCAAATACTTCCGAGGAAGTATTATCATCCAGATAATGGGTAACAAGAGCATTCCTTTGATCATAAAAAACTTCCACTGTTACTAAACTTTTCTTGCAATAAGAAATCTGGACATGTGATTCTGAAACAAAGGGTAATTCAACCCTCTTAGGAATACTTCCATTTATACTTGGCATAGTAATGAAATACCCTGGTATTTCATTTGAGCAAATACAAGAACCATGTGGTTCTACTGCAGAAAGAAAAGGAGTACCCAGAATGCAGTCTATGGGTAAGTTTGAAATTTGGAATTTCATCCCTAAAGCATAATGTTCAAGTAACAGGATGCCTTTAGGAACTTCGAACTGAAAAGAAGTATTTACATTTCCTAGCCCAGTAGCAGAACCAAAGATAGGAAGCCAATATTTTACAGGGATAAGGTCTTTGTGTAGAAAATTCAAATCAGATCTAGTATCTATGAGTGCAGTCAGAAAAAACATCTCCTGATTTATTTCGAGCTGGATCTTGATATAATATTTTTGATATTTTACAGGAAATATTTTCATACCTGTCATTCCCTGCATCTCTGCTTTAGTCTGATCCTGGAGTACTGTTTCATAAGGAGCATCTTCTAAAGGAGGAATTGATTCCATTTTTTCTTTGATGATTTTGATTTCTTGTCTGCCCATGAATCAATTTTGAAACTAAATTCAACATCTTCTTCTAATCTTTTAATTTTTTCTTTTAATTCAGAGACTTCCTTTTTGAGGGTGAAGACTTCTTTGGCTAAGTCTGTGACAGAAGCATTTTGTAACTTCGGCTCTCTGTTAAAATTGATATATGTCTTCGTGTTTTTTTCAAAGGAAGCATCTAAGAACAAAGGCTGCCTTTTTGAAATTTTAGAAGTTTTTCCCTTTTGTTATGCTTTGATAGTTTTGATAAAAGTTTCAAGAAGAGATTTTTTCATGTCTCCTTCTGAAAGGCCTTTGATTTGGGCAAGCATTTGTGCCTCCTGATCTCCTGTATTTTTAAACATGCAGACCTTCAATTTTTCTTTGGGTTTTGATTCAAAATCAGAACTGTCAATGCTACTTTCACATGTGCAGAAATTTGGGTTACTGCAATTGCAGTACTGGTTCATCAATATTTCTTCATCTGAGCTATAGCCAAACTCAGATGAACTGATAGAAGAAGAACAACACCCTTCTCGAAGAATATGGACTTCTTCTTTTGGCTTAAATGGGTTGTAAGGGCAAGAATTAGTATCATGATTATTTGCTCCACATCTGTTACAATGGAGTTTTAATACTAATTTCTTCTTTTCCTGAGCCTCTTTTGCTTTTTGTTCAGAAAATTTTCCTTTGGTCTTTTTAGAGGCTTCATTATCTGGACAATCATGAGCATAATGTCCTTGTTTTCCACAAATCCAGTAGATTACTCTCTTCTTTGCTTCATGAGTGTGAGTTTTGAGCCTAATATCTTTTGGCTCATAGTAATGAGTTCTAGGTATATCCTTATACCTAGCTTTGTATTTTTTACCCTTTTCTCCCTTGATATCTTTTGGTCTTTTTCTCCTCTTTCTTGCTGGATTTGTAAGATACAAACCATATTGTTCACAAATTGATTTTTGATCAGGGAGATATGAGGACTTTGACACAAAATTTTGTACCTTCATACTAGTACATAGTCGTATCAGGGCCTTGGTTATCAACGAATAGATTTCACCCGAAGTATATAATTCATAGGGAAGTTTGAATACTTCTTCCATCTTTAGATATGCAACAAATTTGCTTGGGAGAGATGCCAAATAAACCTGTTTCCATAACAGATTCTTACTCTCTTTAACTTCAAAAATTCTCTGAGTCCAGTCTTTATGAAATTGCTCATATTCAGACATTTTTCTGCACTTCATATTCATGAGAACAATCTCATTCTTGTCAGCAATCTCATTTTCTGTTCCACACCAGTGCTCGAGTATCAGAGTAGTAAGAGAACCAATCATATTATTTACCGCAGTCCCATCAGAATCACCTTCTTCATCTTTAAGAATTTATGCTTCCATTTTTGTAATCATTAATGGAGAAGAAATAACTTCCCACCATTTGCTAAGAGTTCCTGTGAAACATTGGATAATAGTTTTGCATGCCTCAACTTCAGTTTTCCCTTTCATACACATAATCTTGTCAGAGACATACATTCTATCAATCATCTGTCTTATTTGTGCAATAGACAGATTATCAATATTCCACTCTTGGAACCAATCATCAGCAAATGTTTGAGTTTCTGGAAGCCTTCCTTTGCCAACAATATTAGGGGCTGGTGGTCTGGTAGAATGGTATGGCATATTCTCATACGATGGATTTTTGATAGTTACTAGAGAATGACGATCTCTGGGATCTTTTGAAGAAGACTCAGGTACCTCTTCTTCATGGTGAAAATGAAAAGGAAAATTATTTACAGTTTCTACCTCAGAAGATTTATATATAGGAGATAGAATAGATATGTGAGAGATTGGAAGGATAAAGGAGGTAGGAATAGGCTTATCAGGTTGACTGGTTTTGCCTTTTAGTTCTGTTAAAGATTTACCCATTGTTGAAAAGGCATTTCCTAATCCCTCCATGATTTCTTCATGGTTTCTGCTAGATTCTTTGGCTCTGTAAGAGATTTCTGATAAAGCAGAATCCATTTTATTTTTAACATCAATGACTTTTTCTTGTATTTGATCTACAGATCTGACTATAGTATTAGTGGATACTTGAAGATCCATGATCTGTTCTTTCCTTGCATAGTCATTGGTTATGAAAGTATGTGTAGCCATTCCTCTTAGTGCAGTATTAGTCCAATTTATTTGTTCAGAGACTGATTGGACCCTTTTATCTATCCCAGACAACTGAATGGATTTTTCAGATAACAACAGAGGAATTGCTCTTTCTTGTTTGGAGTTGTCTTCGAGTACAATTCCTTTGAAGGGTGGAAAAGTATAGTTTGATTCAACAATATTGCCATCAATGCTTTTCCACTTATGTCTAGGAGGTTCAGAGCTTTCTCCTATCATTTGGACTATATCTTTTTGTTGTAATTTCTTCCATTCAAATAAGGAAATACAACTATTTTCTTTAGACATAAAATTTTTCCATTCTTTTGACAGCCGTAATTTTTCATCATTTGGGGTGGCTATGTCAAATTCTTTGGTTTCAGGATTTGTAAACAAATCCCAGTTCAACATTCTTTTGATCCATTCATCAGGAATAGATCCCTTTTGGCATCCTTTCATGATTGTATGAAATTTATGTATTTCATCTACAGAGAGTCTTTGGATATCATTGGGCAAAGGATTTGTAAATCTACAGTCAGGAATAACCGTATCACATTGTTCAGTATATCCTAACTCATACTTAGGAGTACCAGGGGGTCTCATACCCTTATAAATATATTTGATCCAGGGATCTAGGGATTCAATTGAGGGCATGTAATGGATCATAAGGAAGGTAGTATGTTCTGAAGTAGACATGGAGGATTCTACAGGATTATATACAGATATAATATACTCAGAAGAATCCATAGTAGTATTAAGATTTTACTATTTCTGCACAGAAAAGCAGGGCATTTAGTCTTGTGTCTTCCCTAAAGAAGATTAGACAGGCTCTTGGCCGACTGCTCAGGCAGAAACTAGCAATCTCAAAATACGAGATTGGATTCTTAAACAAATTTTTTACACAAAATACAGAGCGAATAGCTTTTATCAGATCTATAACAGAGAGTCCGATATCATACCTAAGTTGAAAAGAAGGTCATGGCTCTGATACCATTTGTAAAACTGCTCCAGGCGAACAACTTTGTCAGGGGCCTCCTCTGTCAGAGAATGAAGCATGACCTTTGGACTCTTGTCTCATGCGCAATCTCCTCTCACCATTTGGTCTTATGGTTTCTGCTAGCATTTGTAAAACTGCTTCAGGCGAACAACTTTGTTAGGGGCCTCCTCTGTCAGAGAATGAAGCTTGACCTTTGGACTCCTGTCTCATGCGCAATCTCCTCTCACCATCTGGTCTTCTGGTTTATGCTACTCCCGTTAGAACCAATATCGTCGGGTTTACCGCTTTACTCCATTCGAACTACGAACCCCACCACCCGAAGTCCATCAGGCTCTTGCAACTCTATTTGAACCCTATAGCTGGCTTTCGACAAGTCTCTGCACCTACAACTTCCCTTTAGCAGCCTCTTGCCTTGGCGGGACTTACTACCAGTGCTTGGCAAGTGTCTTACACCAAACTACCAACGAACCTTACTAGTTGGATGAGCGAACTTATCAAACGGTACCAAGGAACAATGGTTGCAAATACAGGCAAATAAATTAGATCACAATGTGTGCATAATAGAGAGACAAAAGTAAACTTCAGAGATTAAATGCGGAAGACTTTTATATTCATCAGAGCATAAAGGCTCGGGTATTACAACATATTTGTGCCAAATGCACAGATTACAGACTCTGAGCAGGATGCTCTTCGCTCGACTCACAGACAGAAAGACACAAAGATTCAGACAGAAGGGAAGCTTAGAAACTCAGACTCTTCAACACTCAAACTACCGATGCCCCGATAATGAACTCAAACCCTCATCTTATACAAGTCTGAGGAGGGGGATCCATCATGAATCAAAGACACGAAGAGACTGATGGTCCTACATGTCAACCACTCAATCTAACTTTTAGGATTTGGCAAATGTATTCATGCAGGAATCTCTGACCAAATCATTAACTTTTATTTCAAATCCACCGAAAGAAAAATACTATATTAGATTTGTCGGGATCATCACGCAGGATTCCCAAATCAAATCACCGAAAGAAGATGCAATAATAGATCTGACGAGGTGATCGTGCAAGATTCCCCGACCAGAGTACATACTAATATGACATAAAATAGGACATCACATGATAAACAATAGAGCATTTTGTAAATGTGGGTCAAACCGCACCAAAAGTCGGATAAGTGCTTCAAGTTTCCAAGATTCTCATTATTGACACGACTACACTATCTCTAGGACATAATGATACTTTGTACAAGGTGGAGTTTAATGACGGCAACCCACGGAACCTGAATGGCACCATTGTCGGCCATTTAGACATGAATTATTACATGGTGGAGTTTGATAGGTAAACCCACGGAAACCCATAAAACCCAAGAAATAGACTTGTTTAATCATTTTCAATAAAGCTAGAAAATCTTTCAGGATAATGAAGTGTATCCCAGATTTTTGTATAGATTTTCCTAGCTATAAAAGGTACTCCATTTATGACTTGAAGAATAGTTTTTGATTTTATCCCCCATTGGAAATGATTGAGGATAAATAGTTGTAAGATTTCTCCATCATTTGGTCCTTGAAAATGAAGATCCCTTACAACAGAAAGAGGAGCATAAAATCTCAGGATATAGGGATCTATTGCCCCTTTGTTGAGACCAAAATCTTTCCACCAATCAGCAATCCAAATTGGTGGTCTGCCTGTAGTTGCAGAATTAACACTTCCAAATTTAACCATAATTAAAACATCTTCTCTTTGAATAAATTCCCACCATAATTTTCTGTACTCATGATAATTGATGCTTGTTTCAGGGAATATTATGTTAGGATTTCTCTCAGGCCAATGAGATAATAATCTGGGTCTGTCTAGGCAGAAGTACTGCTGACTATTTCCCTCATTGTTTCTAATATCCCAGATTAAATTTATATCATGGAACAATTATGTTAAAGCATATTATGCTTGGGATGATTTTTCATTTACTTGAGTCATTATAGGAGTCAAAACATTAGATATTCTTCTTCCCCTAACTTCAGGAACTAAACTTAAGTAGGAAACTTGAGTTGTTTGAGAAAGAATTTTTTTGCTTCTTAACTCCCATCGAGGTATCCAATCTTCTGCATAAGATTCCCATCCTAAAGAGTCAGGAGTATTTATTACCTATTCTAAGCCATCCCTGAGTTGCACAGAAATTATCAAACATAAGTTTTGTAAGTGCTCTCTACTCAAGAAGTCAGGAATAGAATTTTTTATCCCTTTGATATGCTCTATAGAAAAATCAAAATTGTTGAAGAGAGACTGCCATCTAGCAAATTTGGAGTCACCGGGATTTTTCAGATCTTTATTAAGGACCTTGTTCATAGCTGCAGCATCAGTTCTTAGCAAAAACGTTTTATAGATCAAATAAATTTCAAATTTATGTATGACATTTAAGGTAGATTTAATTTCCTTATCTAAAGCAAAATAATTATTTTCGGCTACCTGCCATAATCCAGAGGCAAATTGAATAACCTCCTCTTTTCCTTTATCCCTGACTTGTTTTAACACTGCTCCCCATCCAATGTTACTAGCATCTGTTTCTACTATTTTTGGGAGACTGTCATCAGAGATATGTAGAATTGGAAGATTCTTGACTTTAGCTTTAATATTCCTCACAGCCTGGGTATGTGCTTCTATCCAGGGACATGACTCTTTCTTTAGTCTATCATTAAGAAGTTTTCTATCATGTGCACATTTTTTGTAGAAATGGCTTATGTAATTTAAACTTCCCAAGAACCTTTGCAGCTGAGTTTTATCAAGAATCTTGTCAGGAAACTTATCTGCAAATTCGACAGCATGAGTTTGCAGAGTTATTTGGCCATTATCAATTGTGTGACCCAGAAATTTAATCTGAGTCTGGAAAAGCTCAATCTTTTTCTTAGACAAAACAAGGCCAGCTTGCTTGATGACCTGCAGAAGCTTCTTCACATGTTTAAAATGTTGATCTATGGATGATGAAAAAACCAGAATATCATCAATATAGACAATAAGCCAATCAAAGAATGGTTTGAGAGTATCATCCATCACCCTTTGAAATTTAGCAAGGGTATTCTTTAGCCCAAAAGGCATCACATTCCATTCATAATGTCCAGCAAGGACATTAAAAGAAGTTTTAAATTTATCTTTTTCATGGATAGCCACCTGCCAGAATCCAGATTTTAAATCAAACTTTGAAAAGATATTCGCAACTGGAATTCTGGTAACAAGACTGCTCTTGTCTGGAATGAGATAAGTATCATCTTCTAAGACCTTATTGAGGGGTTTATAATTTACCACTAGTCTGGGGACTCCTCTAATCTTTTCTGAATGTTTATTTACATAAAACCCATAGCAATTCCATGGACTAGTAGATTTTCTAATTAGATCTTTTTGGAGTAGACCCTCAATTTCATCTGCACACAGCTTTTGATATTCAACATTCATTGGTATAGATCTACTTTTACATGGTCTGCCTTGGTAATATTCCTTGTAGGGAAGGTAGACTTCATGTTTCTTTTGTTTCCAAAAGGCAGTAGGATTCTCTGAACAAACTATTTTAACAAATTCTTCTTTTAATAAGAGAATCTTTTTCTGAATATCAGGATTTTTCAGTTGATCTTTAATTCTGATTTCATTCTGGAAATATTTTAGCTCTCTGATTTTTTCAATTTTCCTGAGATTTAGCTGTACAACATCTGAAATCCTTGGGGTAGATACAAATGGGAGTTTGACTATTTTGCTACCCTGGATTGTAATAAAATATCCTGGCTTTTCTGGAGTGACCATGGTTGATCCATGGGGTGAGACTGCTGCAAGAAATGGAGTCCCAAGAATACAAGCCACGAGAATATCAGCTAAAAGAAATTTTAATTTGAGGCAGAAATCCTGAAAATAGAGAACTGCTTCTGGAACTTGAAAAGAGATATCATTTGGGATATTTCCCAATCCCACAACCATGGCCTGGGTCTTTTCCCAAAGAGACACAAGGATAACATGCTTATTTAGTATATTCAAATCTGACCCAGTATCAATTAGTGTCTTCAGTTTAAAATGTAAGTCTTGAATTTTTAATTCTATCAAGACATGATATTTCTGGTGCTTTACTTGAAGACTTTCATCTTTTTCTGGCTTTTCCTTTTCTGGAGAGTTTGTCATGGACTTTTTTATTTTATTAATCTCTCTTCCTAAGTCATATATGGAAAGAGATTGTACTGGACAACTCATGAGACTAGCCTTTTGGGGAACCAGTTCCCATGGATGGACCGAGAAGCTTACTTTTTTATTCCATTCAAAAATGAAATATAAATGCCTTCTCTTTCCATGTAAGATTTCCACTTATTAGCCATCCTGACATTTTATTCATTTGAAGTTCTTATGGCAAATTCTCTTTCTTCTGGATGAGTATATAGATCCCAGTTCAACATTTCTTTCATCCAGTCTGATTTTGAAAACTCTTTTCTACATCCTTTATAAAGTGACAAGAATTTTTCAATTTCTGTAGTAGAAGGTCTTCTTATGTCTCGAGGGATGTAGGATTCTTTTCTTTTTCTTATGTCTATACAAAGGTTATCTTGGATAACCATAACATGGGAATCATGGGGGAAAGGGATATCAGAACATTGAGGATGTGGACATTGATCTTTGGCAGTGGAAATTGGTGGAGGTAAATTTGTCCTAAGATTATGATTTGAATGCTCAAATTGTACTCTTTCATTTTCTTCATATGCAGAAAGAGTAGACAAAGTAATCAGTTCTCCATAATCAAAAAAATTTACTGCAAAAGGAACTTTCCCTCTCTAATTTGCTAGAGCATGTAGAGAAGGGTGCAGGCATAGTGTGGAAGAAGTAGGAGAGGGAATGTACTTTGTAGAAGAAGATTTAGAAAGATTTCTTTGGGGAAAAGAGATGACTGCAGAATTTGAAGTATCTTTTATTTGGGCAGAAGTAAGAGCTCTTGGTATGGGTGCCCTTGGTGTATCAATGACCCAATCATTAGGGAAAGACAGGTTTTGTCATTTTATGGTACAATGTTCCATTTTCTGATTTAAGGGGTCTATCATGACTAGAGTGCTAGACTAGGATTCTTTGCTAGGGGTATGTAGGACAACTGGAAACATGGTATTTGTATGTCTAAAACATCCTCTAGCCTGGACAACTATATTTGTCCGAGTAGGACACATATCAAATCTGGTTGTCCTAATCTGTAATTTTAGGATGTTTGCAATATTTTCATCAAAAGTATACACAGAAAAATTTGGATAGCAGTCAAAATAAACTGGTCCATTTGATAATGGGGCAACAATTTCACCTATCATGGAACCAATTAACTTATTATGAGTTAGATCCCTAACTATGCATAGTACATAGGCATCTATTCCTTTGTGGGCGAGTGGACTGATTCTAATTCTTATGCATCCAAAATGAAGGAAGTTTGTTCCATGTTTCTTTGCTTCTTTTTGAACTTCCTTTGGATTTATTAGGGAAATTTTCTAACTGACATCACTATTCTGTTGTATTCTACTCACAGATTCTTTTACAATAACTCTAGTGACAGCTTTGAGATGGAACATATTTAGGTCTTGATATACTTTACTAGGAGATATAGGAGGTAATTTCCATGCAACTTGGGGATTAGTTTCAACTTCTTCAATACTTGCATGGTTTATACTCTGAGTTCTATTAAAAGAAAACATAGACTCAAGACTATTTACAGGGTCAGATCCAGAGGTACTTGTTTCTTCAACATTTTTTACTTCTCTAAAGGATACTGACCTAGAATCCATAGTAGTATTAAGATCTTACTATTTCTTCACAGAAAAGAAGGGCGTTTAGTCTTGTGTCTTCCATAAAAAATATTAGACAGGCTCCTGGACGATTTCTCAGGAAGGAACTAGCAATCTCAGAATACGGGACTAGATTCTAAACACGATTTTATACACAAAATACAGAGCGAATAGCTTTTATCAGATCTAAGAGAGTCTGATATCATACCTGGGTTGAAAAGAAGGTCATGGCTCTGATACCATTTGTAAAACTACTCCAAGCGAATAGCTTTGTCAGGGGCCTCCTTTGTCAAAGAATGAAGCTTGACCTTTGGACTCTTGTCTCATGCGCAATCTCCTCTCACCATCTGGTCTTCTGGTTTCTGCTACTCCCGTCATAACCAATATCGTTGGGTTTACTGCTTTACTCCGTTCAAACTACGAACCCTACCACCCGAAGTCCATCGGGCTCTTGCAGCTCTATATATTTGTGCCAGATGCACAGATTACAGACTCTGAGCAGGATGTTCTTTGCTCGACTAACAGACAGAAAAACACAAAGCTTCAGACAGAGGGTAAGCTTAGAAACTCGGACTCTTGAACACTCAAACTACCGATGCCCCAATAATGAACTCAAACCCTCATCTTATACAAGTCTGAGGAGGGGGAGTCATCATGAATCAAAGACATGAAGAGACTGATGGTCCTACATGTCGACCACTCAATCTATCTTTTAGGATTTGGAAAATATATTCATGCAGGAATCTCTGACCAAATCATTAACTTTTATTTCAAATCCACCGAAAGAAAAATACGATATTAGATCTGTCGAGATCATCACGTAGGATTCCCAAATCAAATCACCGAAAGTATATGCAATAGTAGATCTGACGGGGTGATCGTGCAAGATTCCCCGACCAGAGTACATACTAATATGACAAAATAGGACATCACATGATAAACTATAGAGCATCTTGGAAATGTGGGTCAAACCTCACCAAAAGTCGGCGAAGTGCTCCGAGTTTCCAAGATTCTCATTATTGACACGACTACACTATCTCTAGGACATAATGATACTTTGTACAAGTTGGAGTTTAATGACGGCAACCCACGGAACCCGAATGGAACCACTGCGGCCATTTAGACATGAATTATTACAAAGTGGAGTTTAATGGGTAAACCCACGGAAACCCTTTATTTTAATGGATGGTCATGGAAATGTCTAAAATTATAAGGATCCCAATTTTCAGTATATATTTCTCTGTATAATGTAGGATCTTCATTACTTTCTTCGTTCTGGTGAAGTATAAACTTGGTTTGGATTACCCAAGGATGTCTCTCCCTTATGAAAAACATCTTGTATTCTTCTTCTGAAAATAAATCTTTGATTGTTTCCAATCTTCTATTTGGGAAGAGAAATGCTATAGCACTTTTAGATACACGAGGATGGATATTTACTGAATTTAAACCAAATTTGTACCACCACTCCATTAACCATTCTGGTTCAGGGCCAAGAATAAAAGTAACTGCAAACTTTATCATACAGTAGTAATACTTATATCTATCTGTCCAAAGACAAACATTAAACCACATTTCTTTATACTGATGATAAGTTATATCAAAAATCTTTTCTTCTGGATCTCTGTTTGGCCAATCTTGAATTGTTCTCATTCTATTGATTAAGAAGAAATTATATGCTGGAGTTTCTTCCCATCTCTGTGTTTGGTGGTCGAACCATTGTCTATTCACAGATCCAAGTCTTCTTAAATCTCCCATTTCTATCAATTTTCCTCTGGATGAAGTAGTAGCAACCTGGTGCATTCTTCCAAGTACACGCTGTGGGAGAAGCACATTAATATGAGTATTCCTTGAAAAGCGAGGTATCCCCAACTCTATTTTTTCTGAGGCTCTAAACTGCCATTCAGGTATCCAATTATTTTCAAATACTTCCCAGGAAGTACTATCATCCAGATAATGGGTAACAAGAGCATCCCTTTGATCATCAAAAACTTCCACTGTTACTAAACATTTCTTGCAATATGCAATTTGGACATGTGATTCAGAAACAAAGGGTAATTCAACCCTCTTAGGAAGATTTCCATTTATACTTGGCATAGTAATGAAATACCCTGGTCTTTCATTTATGAAAATACAAGAACCATGTGGTTCTACTGCAGAAAAAAAAGGAGTACCCAGAATGCAGTCTATGGGTAAGTTTGAAATTTGGAATTTCATCCCTAAAACATAATCTTCAAGTAATAGGATGCCTTTAGGAACTTCAAACTGAAAAGAAGTATTTACATTTCCTAGCCCAGTAGTAGAACCAAATCTAGGAAGCCAATATTTTGCAGGGATAAGGTCTTTGTGTAGAAAATTCAAATCAGATCTAGTATCTATGAGTGCAGTCAGAAAAAACACTTCCTGATTTATTTCGAGCTGGATCTTGATATAATATTTTTGATATTTTACAGGCAATATTTTCATACCTGTCATTCCCTGCATCTATGTTGTAGTCTGCTCCTGGAGTACTGTTTCATAAGGAGCATATTCTAAAGGAGGAATTGATTCCATTTTTTCTTTGATGATTTTGATTTCTTATCTGGCCCATGAATCAATTTTGAAACTAAATTCAGCATCTTCTTCTAATCTTTTAATTTTTTCTTTTAATTCAGAGACTTCCTTTTTGAGGGTGAAGACTTCTTTGGCTAAGTCCGTGATAGAATCATTTTGTAACTTCGTCTCTCTGTTAAACTTGATATATGTCTTCGTGTTTTTGTCAAAGGAAGCATCTAAGAACAAAGGTTGCCTTTTTGAAATTTCAGAAGTTTTTTCCTTTTGTTCTGCTTTGACAGTTTTGATAAAAGTTTCAAGAAGATAATTTTTCATGTCTCCTTCTAGAAGGCCTTTGATTTGGGCAAGCATTTGTGCCTCCTAATCTCCTGTATTTTTAAACATGCATACCTTCAATTTTTCTTTGGGTTCTGATTCAAAATCAGAACTGTCAGTGCTACTTTCACATGTCCAGTAATTTGGGTTACTGCAATTGCAGTACTGGTTCAACAATATTTCTTCATCTGAGCTATAGCCAAACTCAGATGAACTGATAGAAGAAGAACAACACCCTTCTCGAAGAAGATGGACTTCTTCTTTTGGCTTAAATGGGTTGTAAGGGCAAGAATTAGTATCATGATTATTTGTTCCACATCTGTCACAATGGAGTTTTAATACTAATTGCTTCTTTTCCTGAGCCTCTTTTGCTTTTTGTTTAGAAAATTTTCCTTTGGTCTTTCTAGAGGCTTCATTATCTGGACAATCATGAGCATAATTTCCTTGTTTCCCACAAATCCAGCAGATTACTCTCTGCTTTTCTTCATGAGTGTGAGTTTTGAGCCTAATATCTTTTGGCTCATAGTAATGAGTTCTAGGTATATCCTTATACCTAGCTTTGTATTTTTTACCCTTTTCTCCCTTGATATATTTTGGTCTTTTTCTCCTCTTTCTTGCTGGATCTGTAAGATACAAACCATATTGTTCACAAATTGATTTTTGATCAGGGAGATACGAGGACTTTGACACATAATTTTGTACCTTCATACTAGTACATAGTCGTATCAGGGCCTTGGTTATCAACGAATAGATTTCTCCCCAAGTATATAATTCATATGTAAGTTTGAATACTTCTTCCATCTTTAGATATTCAACAAATTTGCTTGGGAGAGCTACCAAATAAACCTGTTTCCATAACATATTCTTTCTTTCTTTAACTTCAAAAATTCTCTGAGTCCATTCTTTATGAAATTTCTCATATTCAGACATTTTTCTGCACTTCATATTCATGAGAACAATCTCATGCTTGTCAGCAATCTCATTTTCTGTTCCACACCAGTGATTGAGTATCAAAGTAGTAAGAGCACCAATCATATTATTTACCGCAGTCCCATCAGAATGATATACAATATCACCTTCTTCATCTTTAATAATTTCTGCTTCCATTTTTGTAATCATTAATGGAGAAGAAATAACTTCCCACCATTTGCTAAGAGTTCCTGTGAAACATTGGATAATAGTTTTGCATGCCTCAACTTCAGTTTTCTTTTTCAAACACATAATCTTGTAAGAGACATACATTCTATCAATCATCTATCTTATTTGTGCAATAGATAGATTATCAATATTCCACTCTTGGAACCAATCATCAACAAATGTTTGAGTTTCTGGAAGCCTTCCTTTGCCAACAAGATCAGGGGTTGGTGGTCTGGTAGAATGGTATGGCATATTCTCATAGGATGGATTTTTGATAGTTACTAAAGAATGACAATCTCTGGGATCTTTTGAAGAAGAATCAGGTACCTCTTCTTCACGGGGAAAATGAAAAGGGAACTTATTTACAGTTTCTACCTCAGAAGGTTTATATATAGGAGATATAATAGATATGTGAGAGCTCGGAAGGATAAAGGAGGTAGGAATAGGCTTATTAGGTTGACTAGTTTTTCCTTTTAGTTATGTTAAAGATTTACCGATTGTTGAAAAGGCATTTCCTAATCCCTCCATGATTTCTTCATGGTTTCTGCTAGATTCTTTGGCTCTGTAAGAGATTTCTGATAAAGCAGAATCCATTGTATCTTTAACATCAATGAATTTTTCTTGTATTTGATCTACGAATATGACTATAGTATTAGTGGATACTTGAAGATCCATGATCTGTTCTTTCCTTGGATAGTCATTGGTTATGAAAGTATGCATAGCCATTCCTCTTAGTGCAATATTAGTCCAATTTATTTGTTCAGAGACTGATTGGACCCTTTTATCTATCCCATACAACTGAATGGCTTCTTCAGATAACAACAGAGGAATTGCTCTTGCTTGTTTGGAGTTGTCTTCCAGTACAATTCCTTTGAAGGGTGGAAAAGTAGAGTTTGATTCAACAAGATTACCAACAATGCTTTTCAACTTATGTCTAGGAGGTTCAGAGCTTTCTCCTATCATTTGGACTATATCTTTTTGTTGTAATTTCTTCCATTCAAAGAAGGAAATCCAACTATTTTCTTTAGACATAAAATTTTTCCATTCTTTTGATAGCCATTGTTATCACCCCATAAATTATGGGAATCAGCTGATGACTTGGATATTATCTGTATCTGGTGATTGGGTTGACAAATGATATTGCATTCTTCAAATAATTTGTGGAAAGAAAAAAGAAAGAAAAAGAAAGAAAAGAAAAAAGAAAGAAAAGAAAAAAAGAAAGAAAAGGAAAAGAAAAGAGGGCTAAAAAGAACTGAAACAAAGGCCCCATGCAATAATAGCAACTTGGTCATACCTTTCAAGCATGACCAAGTTCTTTTAAATTTTCAATGTTGATAGGTTAGAATTAGTGAATACATCTGATCAGACCATCTAATCCTGATCAGATAGTCCCTAGGTTAGAATTAGTGAATACATCTGATCAGACCATCTAATCCTGATCAGATAGCCCCTAGAAAGAATAAAGTCTTAACCCAACTGTTTAATATGGGTTAATTGCCTCGTGACAGTAGGTTAGGATGTAGATGAATTGCTTTGCCTGCCTTGCCCAAATAAAGCCAGATCGATGAAGATGTTACCCTGTGACTCCAATGCCTATGTATATTTGAATTGATGTCCCCTTGGTGGTGTATATAAGAAAAATCGAAGGAAAACCCATGTGAGTGTCCTTATCCTAAGTTTTTCCTACATATGACATTTTTCGCCCCCTACCTATGTCTCATTCACCTTTCAAAGGCCCAGATCATCGGGGCTAAGATCAATGGTTCATGGAGCATTCTGGACCCCCCCGCCCGTTCTGCCTTTAACGAAGGGGGGGGGGTCCAGAATCGGCGATAATCTCTGCACAGATCTGAACGGTTAAGAAAGGAAAGCGCTGATCCACGGCTTACATTGAATTCCAGACCACCCCCTCCGTTCTGCCTTTAATGGAGGGGGGGGTCCGGAATTGGTTATAACCCGGGCGCACATCTGGACGGATCTGAAATGAGCGCTTACATCT
>ML802215.1:58626-84616 GCA_009831015.1 Picea engelmannii | reverse complement strand
GAATTAGTGAATACATCTGATCAGACCATCTAATCCTGATCAGATAGTCCCTAGGTTAGAATTAGTGAATACATCTGATCAGACCATCTAATCCTGATCAGATAGCCCCTAGAAAGAATAAAGTCTTAACCCAACTGTTTAATCTGGGTTAATTGCCTCGTGACAGTAGGTTAGGATGTAGATGAATTGCGTTGCCTACCTTGCCCAAATAAAGTCGGATCGATGAAGATGTTACCCTGTGACTCCAATGCCTATGTATATTTGAATTGATGTCCCCTTGGTGGTGTATATAAGAAAAATCGAAGGAAAACCCATGTGAATGTCCTTATCCTAAGTTTTTCCTACATATGACATTTTGCATCCCCTACCTATGTCTCATTCACCTTTCAAAGGCCCAGATCATCGGCGCAAAGATCAACGGTTCATGGAGCATTTCGGACCCCCCCGCCCGTTCTGCCTTTAACGAAGGGGGGGGGGGGGGTCCAAAATTGGTTATAACCTGGGTGCACATCTGGACGGCTCTGAAATGAGCTCTTACATCTACGACTCACATTGAATTCCGGACCCCCCCCTCCGTTCTTCCTTTAATGGAGGGGGGGGGTCCGGAATTGGTATTAAAGTATGGGCTGAGATCTACGGCCTCAAATACATCGTGCGGATCTATGGTTCCAAATGGATTCTGGACCCCCCCTAGCGTTCTGCTTTTAACCAAAGGGGGGGGGTCCGGAATGAATGTTCCCCGTGGGTGGGCCCATTGTCACAGGTGGCTCAAGCCTATTGGTCAAGAAGTCCCATCACCCACATGCTGCCTGACAGCCCGTCACTCATAGATGTCACCGTCCACTGAACCCACTTGTCCCACTCGCGTCCGGGTCTGAGTCCCATCCCATTACTACTGTCAGTCCACGGTGTCAGCGCCATAACACCCTTCACTCATGAACAACCCTCTTTGGCGACTTTACACCCAATCACAAACCTCCACATCAGTCGTTCGTATACTTTGGTCACCATCACCTGCCATATCACCCCAAGTGGCCCGTTGTCCATTAATAACTGGATTACATGCCCGTTGTCATGCTGACCGTTTTCCCGCGTCCGACCGACCCAGTTTTGAATAAATATACCGTTACAAAAAATTTCACTTGTTATTCATCCCTCGTGCTAGAACCATCCGTCGCACCAGAGAACGTATCTATTGTCTTCCCACTACTTCCCCGTCGTTTTCCTCCACCCCCTGTCGACCCCACTAACGTGTTTTTTGCAGGTACAGTTGTTGAGATGGTGTCTAAAATGAAGCCAGCTGAAGAGGAAGAGAATTCGTTCGTTCCGCCTCCGGTCGACCTGGATAAAATCCCTCTGGTTGACAAAGATCGGTTGATAGTGAACACCATATGCAGTTTTGACTTCTCGGATCTGCAATCATGGCTCCGGGAAGTTTTCCTAGACCAGAGCGACGAGATTGGGCTCTGGGAGTCCAATCTACCCCTCTATCTATTCCCACAAATTCATCATTTCCCAGAGTTTGCACTCAGGATATCGACCAAATGATGCAGATAACCCGCCCGGAGTCTGCATCCCCATTCAACCTGGAGATCCTCACTGAGCTCTACCAAAAAATGACCTTCCCGCAGAGAGCTCAGAGCGTGGAGCTTTTCCTCCCCACTTCCGCTCCACTCCCAACCACAAATCCTCCATACCCATCTTCTCTGTTTTCCACCAAAGGAAATCAGATTATTTCCTCACTGTGCGCCCTGCTCGGGTACTATTCCGATCAGTGGGTAGACGAACCCATCTTGGGTTTTCTATCTATCTTTTCAAATGATGAACAACCCACCACTCAATTCGATTACAGCACCTTCTTGGCCCATAACATCCATGAACAACTGGTGAACTTCACCACAGAAGGTATTTTCAGGTACTCATCCATCCTTGCTTACATGTTCGTCTACTTCCAAGAAGACAGATTCAATTTCTGCATGCAGAATATGGATTCCGACGGGAGGCCACAACCGGTCACAGCATGGACGTCTCTTCTAAAGCGCAATTCTGTCGAATACGACTTCACGACGTTCATTGATCAGTTTTACTACCCTGTGGTAGGTATGTTGAGCGGCGTGCCTGAGCCACGAGTAAATGACGAAGTCTGGAGAGTTCTACACCTCTCGGAAAACGTGAAGATAGGAGACTGGTACCTATACCAAAATCACTCCGAGATCCGAGTCTACGGGTGCGAGTTGGCACCATACAAGCTTCCGAGATATATACCGGTAAGAGTTTTCGCACTGGAATATATCAGGCAAATTATGAATTCTAATGATGTTCATTTTGTTTCACTCAAAAAGAAGAAACAGTTGCGGATTAAAGGGCAGATAGGTTCATTCATCTACAACAACAGAGGCGCAGGTGATGAAGCAGACAAACTGTTGAGGGAAATGAAATTCCCCACTAGTTTCACATGGCGTTATGATCCCTGCGTGATCATTTCAGAGATGAGAGTCAGAAATAAAAATGCTTCATATGCACATGAGCCCAGACCCGAAATCGAAAGGTTTTCTAATCAAACAGAATGGGAACCTGATATGTTGGTGGACGTAGGACCAACTGTCGGTATGGAAAAGTAGGTAGCCTCAACAAGCACGCTCCCCACTGCCACACCTTAGAATCCCAAGGAAAAAAGGCCTCAGCAAGAATCGTCTTCTCCAGTAACAGAGGTGTCTTCGGAGGAATTTAATATGCACGCCAAAAAGCCAAGGACTGTCCCAACGACAGGCACGACAGTGGAGCAGGAGATCACAACCACCCCAGTGGCCTCCCCAGGTGTCAAGCCCATAAGTCTACCTTTCGGTTCGAGTCAACACAAGGAGATAGCGAAGGCATTGAAAACCACATAATCTCCCTTAGATACTCCACCAAGCAGGACCGGGCCCAAATTGGGCATTTTTGAGAAGTATGACTTAATCAAAAAGAAGAACCAGACCCTGACCAGCAGCGCTTATGCCCAATTTTAGAAGCAGTCAGCCACAGCTCAACACAGGCTCCTTTCAACATTTGATACAGAGAAAGGGAGGATGCATATGGCCTACCTCCATGCACAAGTGCCGAATCCCAAAGTAATATCTGATTATAAAAGGGTCACAGTCGAATTCTAGGCCAAGGACATGCACCGAGCGGACCAGATGGATCTGCATAAGCAGACCGGAGATATGGTTTTCCACACTTTAGCCCACACTATAGATTCTGCTTCAAAGTATCGGGTAGCTTTGAGCAATGCCCAGACACAGCTAAAGATGGAGAAAATATCATCTTTCGCGAAGGACAACAAAATGAAAACATTGGAGGAGCTGGTCTTCAAGATTGGCTATGACCCTGCGAATGTCAAAGCAGATGAAGAAATGATTAAGAATAAAAATGATGACATCACATCCTTAAGGAAGCAGCTAAAGCTCCCTCCAACAGAGGACCCACAAACGAAGGAAATAGCCGAAAAGGAAGGGGAAAAAGATGAAATGCTGAGATTACTCATGGAGCAGAATGCTTAGTTAAGGGAGATGGAGGCCGAGATGGAAAAACTATTAAAGGAGAAAGAGTAGATGAAGACATTGGAAGGCATCCCCTTAAGCGCTATCCCCGTTGCAGGATTGAGCACAGCGACAGTGACAACAGTTCCATCCACAACAGCAGTACAGGTACCAGAAGGCACCATAGATCTGGCTAAGTCTATGGAGAGAATGAATTTGCAGGAGTTTGAAATCAGTAGACTCAAGAAAGAAATGGAAAATCTCCAAGAGATAAAGACTTCTTTCCAGACAAGTCTAGCCAAAGAGAATCAGGTGAATGAGCAAATCCGGAAGGAGATACAACAGCTCCAAAAGCAGACCGTGGCAGGGAAGACTCTGGCTGAGGCCAAAGAAGTGATATGGACTGATATTTCCAAGTCCATAAATGAAATATGGCCTATGTTTTAGATAATGTTTGAGCAAAATGAGTTGCTCGAAAGGATCAAACAAGCTGTGGAGAAAATCAGGACAGAGCTGGGAGACATGCCAGCCCAAGCTAATGAAATCATAAGGTTCCTAAACTCAAAAACCAGGGAGGAACTAGAAGAATTGAAAATCGAGGATAGGACAGAAACTATATTGGAGGTGAAAAGAGTTCTAACCAAAAGAGGCCTCATGCTCTAGCTTGAAGAGAAAATCCAAGTTATGGATCAAGGAGTGCAAAGGTTTTTTCACAAGATAGATGCTCTACAAAGAAAAGGCCTGCCTGGTATGAAGTTCATCAATGAAAAATTGATGACACTCCCTGATTATGAGAAGAAGTTGACTGAAGATTCTAGTTCCAAATTTGCAGGGGTACAAGGAAGTGTCACGGGAAAAGCAGTCATAGAAGCCCTGCAGTTGGATATTGATATCCAACATGAAATTAAGCATATATTGATCATCAAGCCCACATTTTCTAAATACACGGATATGGATGAAGTGTACAGGAGATTGCTTAAAATTACAGTGCCAAGTCACATCAGATGGGAGGAGCTGTGCGATCTGCTAGATTAGCAGATGAGCTGTCACAATCCAGTCACCTGTCCAGTCAGAAGAGGTTGCGAAGGCACCTCATCAACGGCCTACCCAGAAGTTCAGTAAACAGTTGCATCGAGTCATCAAAGCAGTTGTGATTAGTTAAGTTAGTTATTCTAAAAATAGGATGAGCACGTCCTGATCAGTTGTGACAGGAACGTTTGTATTTTGGCTTATAAATACTTATTTTTCCAATGTATTGGGGGTTGTTGATTTGCACCTCCTATTGCTACCAAGTTGTAACATTTTTGAGGAGATCTACCATTAATAAAGAAGAGGCAATTTGCAGGATTCTTGCGTATGTTCACTGGTGATGTGTTTCCCGGAGTTAATGTTTTATTTCTCCGTAATTCATTATGTTGTCTGAATCTAATCTTTACGAATAGCGTTATGTTACAGGATTTATCTCTGATGCCCTGTTTCCGATTCTAGAGGTTTAAGTGTTTATCTTCTAAATATCTTCAATTAAGAGATTCTTAAGTGCTTGTTAGTTGAAGTTATTTTCCTCATCTGTTCTTCCCTTCATCATTTAAAATACGAAAAGATCCAGTGAATGTATTACCTCGCCTTGTGAAATACTTCTTCAACATTTCTGGTTGTATCTCGGATTCCTTAACTACAGACCCCATAGCCCAATGGATGTGTAGTTCGTCTCAACCAACTTCAAAAAAACCCTTACAACAAAACCAACATTTTCTATAGCTAGCCTAATATCTTAATTTAAAACAAAGCTAAATTATACAGAGAGATCCCTTTCTGGAGCTAGAAGGGCTAGATCCTAGCTCTAAAAGTGGTTGATTAAGGTTACCTTAGTAGATTTCTTCTTTTTCAACCTCTAGGAAATTTACCGAGTGCTAACAACTGTAATTTTTCATCATTTGGGGTGGCTATGTCAAATTCTTTGGTTTCAGGATTTGTAAACAAATCCCAGTTCAACATTCTTTTGATCCATTCATTAGGAATAGATCCTTTTTGGCATCCTTTCATGACTGTATGAAATTTATGTATTTCATCTACAGAGGCTCTTTGGATATCATTGGGAAAAGGATTTGTAAATCTACAGTTAGGAATAACTGTATCACATTGTTCAGTATATCCTAACCCATACTTAAGAGTACCAGGGGGTCTCATACCCTTATAAATATTTTTGATCCGGGGATCTAGGGATTCAATTGAGGGAATGTAATGGATCATAAGGCAGGTAGTATGTTCTGAAGTAGACACAGAGGATTCTACAGTATTATATACGGATCTAAGATACTCAGAAGAATCCATAGTAGTATTAATATTTTACTATTTCTGCACAGAAAAGAAGGGCGTTTAGACTTGTGTCTTCCCTAAAGAAGATTAGACAGGCTCCTGGTCAACTACTCAGGCAGAAACTAGCAATCTCAAAATACGCGACTGGATTCTTAAACAAATTTTTTACACAAAATACAGAGCGAATAGAAATTATTAGATCTATAACAGAGAGTCTGATATCATACCCGGGTTGAAAAGAAGGTCATGGCTCTGATACCATTTGTAAAACTGCTGAATAATGAGAATCCACGTTGATCACTAGTTGTAGGCCAAGGAAAGGAGGAATGTTGAGCTCAAAAGAATTATCCCCCATGACCTTGGTGATAGTGTACAGTCCATAACATAGTGGGAGAAGCTTTCGATGGGATCTTGTAAGGAATTCTTTCTACAAGTGCAACCAAACTTTGTCGCCCACCTAAAAATTTTGTGACACCCGATATTGATCATGGCGCTGTTTGTGCTTGTCATTGGACATCTGTAGGATATCTTGAACCTGTTGGTGAATGTGCTGGATCTACTCAATGAACTAGGTGGCTTTGTCATCTTCATTTGGAGTAGGAGATGAGTCAGTTGAGGTGACCGCAAGGGGAAGTGCAACATCTATGGGACCCAATGGTTGGAATCCCAACCCCACTTGAAAGGGGTTGTGGCTAGTTGAGCTATGCAAGGCTCGGTGGTAGATATTATAGACATAGGGAAGTCTCTCATCCCATGTTTGAGGGTGCTTTGAATTATACATGTGAAGGATGTGCACAATCATTCGATTTACAACCTTGGTTTGGCCATCTGTTTGGGGGTGGAAGGCCATGGATTTGGTGAGCTTGGTGTCCAGTAGTGACCAGAGGCTCGACCAAAATGTGCTGAGAAATCAACTATCCTGATCTGAGACAATGGTTTATGGGATTCCAAAATGTACGCAGACTCGTTCAAAGAATATCTTGACAGTGTCCTCTGCTATCATGCTCTTCTTCCAAGCAAACAGAATCGCCATCTTAGAAAAGAAATCAACAACCATAAAAACATAGTCATTTCCCTGCTTGGTGGATGGGAGGCCCAACATGTATTCCATTGAGATGGATTCCCATGGCCTGTTAGGAGTAGGAAGAGGGGTGTATAGGCCCTGTTTCTTAGTGGTCGGTTTGGCAATAACGCAGACAATGCGGGACCTGATATACTTGCCGACTTCCTGTCAAAGTTTTGGCCAGTAGAAATGTTTCTGTAGCATCACCACTATGTTTTCGACATTGAAGTGTCCTTCCACCCAAATTTAGTGGGCTTCCCAGATCAACTTCACTCACTCACTTGATGGAACACAGATATGGCCCAGACGACACAAAAACCCATTCTGAAGATGGAAATTATTGACAACTGCATTTGCACCCAACATTTGGTAGGTGGTGGCAAAGACAGGGTCTATCTCATAGAGTTGGGGCCATCCAGATGTTTCATGGCCATAAGAGTCTAGCAACATGGTGAGTGTCGCGACTGGTGGTCTGCTGAGGCAATCAATAACGCGATTGGTGATTCCTGTTTTATACTTGATGTTGAGGTGGAATTGCTGCAAGTATGTGGACCACTTTCGATGGCGGTCATTTTGCAATTTTACCTGTATCTGCATGAAATGCAGTGGCTTATTATCAATGTGGATGAATGTCTCCTTCCCAAGAATGTAATGTCTCCACTGGCAGCATGCTTTCACAATGGAGTACATTTCTTTTTCGTAAGTAGGGTACTTACGGATAGTATCTGACAATGTCTCACTATGATAGGCCATGGGGTGGTCGTGTTGAGTGAGAAATGTTCCCACAACATATTTTGAAGCATATATCTCGATCTCAAAGGGATGTTGGAGGTTTGGTAGTGAAAGTACTAAGGTTGAGCACAAAAGTTTCTTCAAATAATTGAACACTTGTTGTTAGGACCGACCCCATGAAAATTTTTCCTTACCACCACCCCTGTTTATTTGGCTGAGGGCCTCTGCAATATGGGAGAAACCCAATACAAACCTGGGGTAGAAATTAGAAAGTCCCAAGAGGCTCCGAATCTCAGTGAGTGTTGTTGGGGCTGGCCAGTCACAGATGAATTGGATATTGGATGGATCCACATGTGTGCCATGTTGATCAATGATGTAGCCCAAGTAATGGACCCTGTCCATGTTGAAGGATCATTTTTCCAGGTTGGTGTATAGCTTGTGCTTCCATGGGGTGTGCATAACCTGCTTAATATGTTGCAAGTGTTCAACCCAAGTATTGTTGTAAATTACAATGTCATCAAGATACACCACTACAAAAGTATTGGTGAATGGTTCCAGGATATCATACATCATCCTCATGAAAGTGGTTGGAGCATTTGTCAAACCAAAGGGCATGACCAACCATTCAAAAATTCCTTCATTTGACTTGAAGTTTGTCTTCCATACATCTGTCTGTTCTATCGAGACCTGCTGGTAGTCAGACTTCAGATCAATCTTATTGAAGTATTTGGCCCTTGTGAGTTGATCAATGAGGTCATCAATTCGAGGAATCGGATACCGTTTTCTGATAGTGATTTTATTCAGAGCTCGATAATCAATACAGAGTCACCAGGTTCCATCTTTCTTTTGTACGAGCACGATTGGGCTCCCACAAGGTGATGAGCTGGGGTGGACGTGCCCCTTGTGAAGTAGTTCTTGGATCTATTGCTTGATCTCCTCATTCTCTAACAAAGAGTGACGATAGAGTGGCACATTTGGCAGTAGTGCGCTGGGGATCAGATCGATGGTGTTCTTGACCTGGCAGTGCAGAGGTACCCCTATAGGTGAGGAGAAGATATCTGAGTATTCTTCCATAACCTTATCTACTTGATTCTTCTGTGTGGAGAGGTTGGCCGTAGAGACCCTAGATGTGGCTGCGATCTTTCACTTATTCCGAGAGCGAATCACGAAGAAGACAAACTTCTCCATATGAGAGATGACCTTTCTGCATTTCTTAACAGAGATCAAGGAAATAGCACTAGGTGGGACTACCTCGGGTATCATGTACAATTTCCTATTCAAAGAAATAATAACACTACGATGCCTAGACTCATATACAACATGAGGTTTCCATAAATAAGGTTGGCCCAAAAGAACATCACAAACTTCGAGAGGAGAAACATCAAACAATACCTCGTCTTTGAAGAGCTTGATGTTGTATGACAGTTGACACTGTTGGCTGACGTAGACATCGCTTCCTTGGTGGAGCCATCCAATGGTGTAGGGTTGTGGGTGCGGCATTGTTGGTAGGGCCAAATGCTCGATGAACTCTGCTGAGATGAGGTTCTTCTGGCTATCACTATCAACGATGAAGTGCAGCGGGGTGCCTTTTACCCACATCTATGAATGGAATAGGTGCTCTCCTTCTTCTGGCTCATATGGTTCACCAGGCTGGAGCTTGGTGGTAGAAACTGTGGCACTTGGTTCTGCGTCAATGATCCATCTTCCCCTTTCTGGTTCTGTATTAGAGTCAGAATTTGCATCTGATTCAAAGGCTTTCACTTCAGCCACCCTCGATTGCTTTGAGTGGTAGTCAACAGTGTTATGCCAAGGGAACTTATGGCAGTTGCACCACTTCCCAGTATATTTCTTTGTCTTTTCGGTGTCCTTCTTTGCTTACAACTTGTACTGGTTTTCCTGATACTGTCCATATTTTCTCTGTCCTTTGTTTGGTGGGTTTGGGCCGCCCTTTCCTGGATTTTGTTGTGAGGGGTTCCTAGGCCCAAATTGTCGCGTATTTTGTTTGAGCTTCTGCTTAATTTTGACAGCATATCGATAGCCTGCGCACAAGGATGAGATGTCTAGAAATTGCATTTCATTCTGGATGTATCTATGCAGAGCACCATGATACTTGAGCACCAGATGTCGCTCTGAATATTTGATACCCAACTTGGTGTGCAAGGTATGGAAGATATTTGTGAAATCTTGCACTGCTCGATCTCTTTCTTGCCGCAGTGTGGTCCATTTGGTATACAGGTTGTCTTGACTTCCGAAGGGGTAGTATTGTTCCTTAATAGCATCCCTGAAGGATTCCCAAGTGGTCGTGACTGAAAATAATGAGGTTTCCTCTATTTCCTTTTGCTCACAAAAATTTTCCCACCAACCTTTGACATGGGGAACGGCTTTGAGGAGCGCAAAAGTAATCTTTTCTCTTTTCAAAAATTTATGAACAGAAAAATACCCTTCTAGTAGATTCAACGACTTGTCTACAACATATGCATCTATATGAACTTCAAATATAGGAATATAAATGTTTATTTGTACCTTGAAGGGGGCGACACCTCCATTCGAAGAAGATGTGTCGCATGATGGTAGTCGCCGAAGGATTTGCACGAAACTATCCATCATCTCGTTCCTCTGTTGCATGAGGGATTCCTCAATAAACAGTTTGAAAGGATCTCATGTCCCATCATATTTCTTTTCTCCTGCCATGGGAGGTTGCTTGGGCATGTGAGAGCTTCTGTCCTCAAGAGAAACAAGCTCGAGACCCAACTCTTTGTACTCCGACCTCGTTGGGGACATGCATTAAGACGACAAGGAGCAGACCGCTCTGATACCACTGATATAGATGTTATGAGAAAAATGAAATGAATACAGATTATTAACATGTGCTTAACACAAAATAACAGAGATACAGTAAAATTGATTTTATATTCAATAACGAAATAAGTTGAAACTGTAAAATGCGAAAACAAGCTTGCTGGAATGGTGGCGGGTTAACTCTGAGAAGAGATGTGACGGCAGTGTGCATTCGCAAGAAGAAGGTTACAATGAGGATCTAAAGGCATTTTTACAATAAGAAAGAATAACAAAAATCCTAGGCATGCAAAAACATAACCCTAGGAGATGAAGCGCCAAAAGTCATGTGGGCCCCGTTTGGGTAAGTCAGTACATCAACTTCCCGGGGTCGTAACTTTTGCATACGATCTCCGTTTTAGGCATGTGATATATTGTTGGAAAGGTATCATTGAGGAAATTCAATTTTTTGGATCAATCATTCCATTGATAAACATATAGGAGATTCATGAAAACTATTAAAAATAGTAAAACTGTTAAAAATAGTAAATTGCCAAAATTGTCAGAAAACTGTTTAGAGCCTGTTGGGAAAGGTGGGTGGCCATCGATACCCATATGGATCAATCCTACATCCTTAGGAAGAAATGTTATCCATTGCATTGAGGTCCCCCATTAGATGAGGAAATTTCTGCTGAATTTGGCCTCGAGTGAGCCACTTGCCTTGGTGTAGGAGTTGCCCTGCTTTGACGACTCGATAAAGTTGGGTCATTTGTTGTCGAGTGCCCTTGATCTGTCTATCTACAATATGATCAATGGATTCATTTTGTATGTAGTCGACGTTGAGTTCTTTTGGTGTCAGCTGTTCTGCTACTTCTGAGGTGTCCAATAATGGTGGGAAATAAGGGCGAAGGAGATCCACGTTGAACACTGGGTGCAGGCCAAGGAAAGGAGGAATGTTGAGCTCAAAAGAATTATCCCCCACAGCCTTGGTGATAGTGTACAATCCATAAAATACCGGGTGAAGCTTCCTATGGGGTCCTATAATGCGTTCTTTCTGTATGTGCAACCAAACTTTGTCGCCCACCTGAAACTTATGTGGCACCTGATGTTGATCATGGCGTTGTTTATACTTGTCATTGGACTTTTGTAGGATATCTTGAACCTATTGGTGGATGTAATGGATCCTCTCAATGAATCGAGTGGCTTTGTCAGCTTCAGTTGGAGTAGGAGATGAATTAGTTGAGGTGACTGCAAAGGGAAGTGCAACATCTATGGGACCCAATGGTTGGAATCCAAACCCCACTTGAAAGGGGTTGTGTTTGGTTGAGCTATGCAAGGCTTGATTGTAGCTATGCTAGACATAGGGAAGTCTCACATCCCATGTGCGAGGGTTATTTGAATTATACATGAGAAGGATATGCACAGTCATTCGATTTACAACCTCGGTTTGGCCATCTGTCTGGGGGTGGAAGGCCGTGGATTTTGTAATCTTAGTGTCTAGTAGTGACCAGAGGCTTGACCAGAATGTGATGAGAAATCAACTATCCTGATCTGAGACAATGGTTTGTGGGATTCCAAAATGTACCCAGACTCGTTCAAAGAAGATCTTGGCATGGCCTCTACTGTGATTCTCTTCTTGGAGGCAAACAAAATTGCCATCTTAAAAAAGCGATCAATGACCACAAAAACACAGTAATTTTTCCACTTGGTGGATGGGAGGCCAGACATGTAGTCCATTGAGATGGATTCCCATGGCCTTTTAGGAGTAGGAGGAGCAGTGTAGAGGCCTTATTTCTTAGTGGTCGGTTTGGAAATAGTGCAGGCAGTGCAAGACTTGATATACTTGTCGACCTCCTGTCAAAGTTTTGGCCAGTAGAAATGTTGTTGTAGCATTGCCACTGTCTTTTCGACGCCGAAGTCATCTGCCACCCGATTGTAGTGGGATTCCCATATTAGCTTCGATCGCTCACTTGATTGAACACATATATGGCCCAGACGACACAAAAACCCATCCTGAAGATGGAAATTATCGACAACTACATTTGCACCCAACATTTGGTAGGTGGTGGAAAAGTCAGGGTTTGTATCATAGAGTTGGGGCCATAAAGATGTCTCATGGCCGCAATAGTCTAGCACCATGGTGAGTGTCGCGACTGGTGGTATGCTGAGGCAGTCAATGATGCAATTGGTGCTTCCTATTTTATACTCGATGTTGAGGTGGAATTATTGCAAGTATGTGGACCACTTTTGAAGGTAGTCATTCTACAATTTTCCCTGTGTCTACGTGAACTGCAGTGGCTTATGATTAGTGTGGATGACTGTCTCCTTCCAAAGAATGTAATGTCTCCATTGGTAGCATGCTTTCACAATGGAGTACATTTCTTTGTTTTAAGTAGGGTACTTACAGACAATATCTGATAGTGTCTCACTATGATAGGCCATGGGGTGTCCGTGCTCAGTGAGAACGGCACCCATAGCATAGTCTGAAGCATCTGTCTCAATCTCAAAGGGATGTTGCAGGTTTGGTAGTTAAATTAATGCGGCTGAGCACAAGCATTGCTTCAAATCATCGAATGCTTGTTGTTCGGACTGGCCGCATGGAAATTTTTCCTTACCAACACCCCTGTTTATTTGGCTGAGGGTCCATGCAATATGGGAGAAACCCAATATGAACCTGCGGTAGAAATTAGCAGGTCCCAAGAAGCTTCGAAGCTCAGTGAGTTTTGTTGGGGCTGTCTAGTCACGGATGACTTGGATCTTGGTCGGATCCACATGTACCTCATGCTGGTCAATGATGTAGCCCAAGTAATGGACCCTGTCCATGCCAAAGGAGCATTTTTCCAGGTTGGCGTATAGCTTGTGCTACCGCAGGGTGTGCAGAACCCGTTGAATATACTGCAAGTGTTCGGCCCAAGTCTTGATGTAAATTAGAATGTCATCCAGATACGCCACTACAAAAGTATTAGTGAATGGTCACAGGATATCGTCCATAATCCTCATGAAAGTGGTTGGAGCCTTTGTCAAATGAAAGGGCATGACCAACCATTCAAAAATTCCTTCCTTTGACTTGAAGGTGGTCTTCCATACATCTGTCTATTCTATTGGGACCTGGTGGTAGCCAAACTTCAGATCAATCGATTCGGGGAATTGGGTACCAGTTTCTAACAATGATTTTATTCAAATCCTGGTAATCAATAAAGAGTCGCCATGTTCCATCTTTTTTCTATACTAGCATGATTGGTCTCTCACAAGGTGATGAGCTGGGGCAGATGTGCCCCTTGTGGAGAAGTTCTTGGATCTGTCACTTGATCTCCTCATTCTCTAAAAAATAGTGATGATAGACTGGCCCATTGGGCAGTGGTGCGTGAGGGGTCAGATAGATGGGGTGCTTTACCTGGAAGTGCAGAGGTACCCTTGTAGGTGAGGAGAAGATATCCGAGTATTCTTCCACAACTTTATCTACTTGCTTATGCTATGTGGAGAGGTCAGCCACAGAGACCCTTGATGTGGCTGCGATATTTTGCTTATTCTAAGAGCGAATCATGAAGAAGACAAACTTCTCTGTCTGAGAGATGACCTTCCTGCATTACTTAGTAGAGATCAAGGAAATAACACCAGGTGGGACTACCTTGGGCATCCTGTACAATTTCCTGTTCAAAGTAATAATAACACTACGAGGCCTAGACTCATCTACAACATGACATTTCCATAAATAATGTTGGCCCAAATGAACATCACACAATACCTCATCTTTGAAGGGCTTGATGTCGTATGACAGTTGACACCACTGGCTGAAGTGGAGATCACTTCCTTGGCGGAGCCATCCAATGGTGTAGGGTTGTGGGTGTGGCGTTGTTGGCAGGGCTAGCTTCTTGAGGACCTCTATTGAGATGAGGTTCTTCTGGCTACTGCTATCAAAGATGAAGTGAAGTGGGGTGCCTTTTACCCACATCTGTGAATGGAAGAGGCACTCTCCTTCTTCTGGCTCATCTGGTTCACCAGGCTGGAGCTTGGTGGTAGCAATGGTGGCACTGGGTTCTACGTCAATGATCCATCTTCCCCTTTCTAGTTCTGTCTCAAAGTCAGAATCCACATCTGATTCAGAGGCTTTCACTTCGGCCACCAGTGACTGCTTTGAGCTATAGTCAGTAGTTTTATGCCAAGGGATCTTATGGAAGTCGCACCACTTCCTGATATATTTATTTGTCTTTTTGGTGTCCTTCTTTGCTTGTAGCTTGTACTGGTTGTCTTGATACTATCCATATTTTCTCTGTCCTTTTTTCGGTAGGTTGGGGCCGCCCTTTCCTGGATTTTTTTGTGAAGGGTTCCCAGGCCCAAATTGTCGCATATTTTGTTTGAGCTTCTGCACGATTTTGACGCCATATCAGTAGGCCACGCCCAAGGATGAGATGTTCAGAAATTCCATTTTGTTCTGGATGTATCTATGCAGAGCACTTTGATACTTGATCACCATATGTCACTCTGAATATTTGATACCCATCTGGGTGCGCAAGGTATGGAAGATATTTGTGAAATATGGCACAACTTGGTCTCTTTCTTTTCGCAATGTTGTCCATATGGTATACAGGTCGTCATAACTTCCGACAGGGTAGTGTTGTTCCTTAATAGCATCCCTGAAGGATTCCCAGGTGGACTTGACTGAAGATAATTAGGTTTCCTCTATTTCCTTTTGCTCACAGAAAGTTTCCCACCAATCTTTGACATGGGGAATGACTTTGAGGAGCGCAAAAGTAATCTTTCCTCTATTCGAAAAATTATGAACAAAAAAATACCCTTTTAGGAGATTCAACCACTTTTCTATAGTATCTGCATCTATGTGACCTTCAAATATAGGAATATCAAAGTTTATTTGTACCTTGAAGGGGGCAACACCTTCGTTTGAATAAGATGTGTCACCTATTGGTAGTCGCCGAAGGATTTGCATGAAACTATCCATCATCTAGTTCCTTTGTTGCATCTTATTCTGTCTGTCTGTCACTATCCTTGATTTGTCTGTCCACAATATGATCATTGGATGCTTGTTGTATGTAGTCGGGGTTGAGCTCTCTTAGTGTCAGTTATTCTGTTAGTTTTGAGGTGTCCAATAATGGTGGGAAATAAGGGTGAAGGAGATCCATGTTGAACACTGGGTGCAGGCCAAGGAAAGGAGGAATGTTGAGCTCAAAAGAATTATCCCCCACAACCTTGGTGATAGTGTACAGTCCATAATGGAGTGGGTGAAGCTTCTGATGGGGTCCTGTAAGGCATTCTTTCTGCAAGTGCAACCAAACTTTATCACCCACATGAAACTTCTGCGGCACTCGATGTTGATCATGGTGTTGTTTGTACTTGTCATTGGACATATGTAGGATATCCTGAACTTGTTGGTGGATGTGCTGGATCCGCTCAATGAACTAGGTGGCTTTGTCAGCTTCAGTTGGAGCAGTAGATGAGTCAGTCGAGGTGACCGCAAGGGGAAGTGCAACATCTATGGGACCCAATGGTTGGAATCCCAACCCCACCTGAAAGGGGTTGTGGTCAGTTGAGCTATGCAAGGCTCGGTCGTACCTATGCTAGACATAGGGAAGGCTCTCATCCCATGTGCGAGGATTCTTTTAATTATACATGTGAAGGATATGCACAATCATTTTATTTACAACCTCAGTTTGGCCATCTGTTTGGGGGTGGAAGGCCGTGGATTTGGTGAGCTTGGTGTCCAGCAGTGACCAGAGTCTCGACCAGAATGTGCTAATAAATTGACTATCCTGATCTGAGACAATGGTTTGTGGGATTCCAAAATGTACCCAGACTCATTCAAAGAAGAGCTTGGCAGTGGCCTCTGTTGTGATGCTCTTCTTGCAGGCAACTAGAATCGCCATCTTAGAAAAGCGATCAACAACCACAAAAACACAGTCATTTCCCCGCTTGGTGTATGGGAGGCCTGACATGTAGTCCATTGAGATAGATTCCCATGGTCTGTCAGGAGTAGGAAGAGGGGTGTACATGCCCTGTTTCTTAGTGGTCGGTTTGGCAATAGCACAGGCAGTGCAAGACCTGATATACTTGTCAAACTCCTATCGAAGTTTCAACCAGTAGAAATGTTTTTGTAGCATCACCACTGTCTTTTTGATGCCGAAGTGTTCTTCCACCTGACTGTAGTGGGATTCCCATATCATCTTCACTCGCTCACATGATAGAGCACAGATATGGCCCAGATGACACAACAACCCATCCTGAAGATGGAAATTATCGACAACTGCATTTTCACCAAACAATTGGTAGGTGGTGTCAAAGTTAGGGTCTATCTCAGAGAGTTGGGGCCATCCATATGTCTCATGGTCGCAAGAATCTAGCACCGAGGTGAGTGTCATGATTGGTGGTCTGCTGAGGTAATCAACGATGTGATTGGTGCTTCTTGTTTTATACTTGATGTTGAGGTGGAATTGTTGCAAGTATGTGGACCACTTTTGATGGCGGTCATTCTGCAATTTTCTCTATGTCTGCATGAACTGCAGTGGCTTATGATCACTGTGGATGACTGTCTCCTTCCCAAGAATGTAATGTCTCCACTGGCAGCATGCTTGCACAATGGAGTACATTTCTTTGTCATAAGTAGGGTACTTACAGACAGTATCTGACAGTGTCTCGCTATGATAGGCCACGGGGTGGCTGTGCTGAGTGAGAATGGCGCCCACAGCATAGTCTGAAGCATCTGTCTCGATCTCAAATGGATGTTACAGGTCTAGAAGAGAAATTACTGGGGCTGAGCATAAGCACTTCTTTAAATCATCGAACGCTTGTTGTTGGGATTGGCCCCACACAAATTCTCCTTACCACCACCCCTATTTATTTGGCTGAGGGCCCATGCAATATGGGAGAAACCCAACATGAACCTGCGGTAGAATTAACAAGTCCCAAGAAGCTCCGAAGCTCAGTGAGTGTTGTTGGGGCTGGACAGTCATGGATGAATTGGATCTTGGCTAGATCCACATGTACACCATGTTGATCAATGATGTAGCCCAAGTAATGGACCTTGTCCATGTCGAAGGAGCATTTTTCCAGGTTGGCATATAACTTGTGTTGTCGCAGGGTGTGAAAAACCTGTTGAATATGTTGCAAGTGTTTGGCCCAAGTCTTTTTGTAAATTAGAATGTCATCCAGATACACCACTACAAAAGTATTGGTCGATGGTCGCAAGATATTGTCCATCATCCTCATGAAAGTGGCTGGATCATTTGTTAAACCAAATGGAATGAAAAACCATTCAAAAAGTCCTTCCTTTGACTTGAAGGCAGTCTTCCATACATCTGTTTGTTCTATCTAGACCTGGTGGTAGCCAGACTTTAGATCAATCTTATTGAAGTATTTGGCCCCTGTGAGTTGATCAAGGAGGTCATCGATTCGGAGAATCAGGTATCGGTTTCTGACAATGATTTTATTCAGAGCCCGGTAATCAATACAGAGTCACCAGGTTCCATCTTTCTTCTGTACCAACATGATTGGGCTCCCACAAGGTGATGAGATGGGGCATATGTGCCTCTTTTGTAGAAGTTCTTGAATTTGTTGCTTGATCTCCTCATTTTCTAACAAAGAGAGATGATAGACTGGCCCATTGGGCAGTGATGCATTGGGGGTCAGATTGATGGGGCTTGACTTCAAGAGGAGAAACATCACACAATACCTCATCTTTGAAGGGCTTGATGCCGTATGACAGTCATCACTGTTGGCTAACACGAAGATCGCTTCCTTAGTGGAGCCATATAATGGTGTAGGGTTTTGGGTGCGGCGTTGTTGGAAGGGCTAGCCGCTTGACGAAATCTACTGAGATAAGGTTCTTCTGGCTACCGGTATCAACGATGAAGTGCAGTGGGGTGTGTTATGCCTCTTTCGTCACCTTAGTGAGCAAAACAGAGGTGCTTGTAAGCTTAGTTGGGTTTGCTAAGAAGGAAAGCTATAAGGAAAAGGGTTAGAGAAAGAAATATAAAAGAACAACTAAGAAATAAACTAAGAAATAAAATAACAACTAAACTAATGAGCATAGGGACATAAGAACAAAACAAACAATAAGACTCATGTCACCAATGGTAAGGTTGATATCAGTGAAATAAAACACCAAGAAAAAAGAGGAGTATGAGTCCCTTATTCCTCCAAGGGAGGGCTCTTGGACCCCCACAAATAAGCTCTTCTTGCAACTTTGAATGAAAATGGTGAAAGAATTTCTTGCTAATCCACTCAAGGGGTGAGATGGATTGCCCAATGCAATGGTGCTAGGATGCTCTTGATGATAATAGAGGATTCCTCAAGAGAATAGTAGTAGCATAAATTTGATATTGAAATTCCTTAAAAAATGAAGTGCACCCATGGCCTTTTTATAGCACCTCTTTAAGGTATTGTGAAACCAGCTTGTAGTGTGGAAAGGGGCTAATTAGGGCATTTTTAGGTCTTTGACCAGCCACCCAGTCGGATCCAGTCCAGATTTGAGTGTCAAATAAAATTGGAAGCTGAACTAGAAGTGGGTGGGAGGTCGACCACTCTCATAAATGCGTCGTTCTCAGATGTACGTGGATTTTAGTTACCACAGTCATGCATCGGGCGCATGTGCGCTTTTCCTGCATTTCTATTTTGTGCATGTGCGTGTGCGTCCTGTGTAGTCATAGTACACTTTAATTTTGTTACTGTTTGTATAGTTCTTGACCCTTTGGAAATGCTTTTGTGGTAATTTTGGTCCATGGGTGACCTCATAACTTTTTAGCGATGTTGAATTCTTGTAACCATTTGCAGACGAAATTTCAGTGATAACAGGGTGCCTTTTACCCACATCTGTGAATGAAAGAGATGTTGTCCTTCTTCTAGCTTGTCTGGTTCACTAGCCTGGATCTTGGTGGTAGAAACGATGGCACTAGGTTCCAGGTCAATGATATTTCTTCCCCTTTTTGGTTCTGTCTCGGACTCAGAATCCGCATCTGATTTAGAGTCTTTCACTTCGCCCACCAACAACTGCTTTGAGCGAAAGTCAACAGTGTTATGCTAAGGGCTCTTATGGAAGTTGCACCACTTCCCGATATCTTTATTTGTATTTATGGTGTCCTTTTTTTCTTGTGGCTTGTACTGGTTGTCCTGATACTATCCATATTTTCTCTGTCCTTTGTTCAGTGGGTTGGGTCGCTCTTTCCTGGCTTTTGTTGTGAGGGGTTCCCAGGTCCAAATTGCCACGTCTTTTGTTTGAGCTTCTGCTTGATTTTGACAGCATATCGGTAGGCCGCGCCCAAGGATGAGATGTTCAAAAATTCCATTTTGGTATGGATGTATCTATGCAGAGAACTACGATACTTGAGCATCAGATGTTCCTCCAAATCTTTGATACCCAAATTGGTGTGCAAGGTATGCAAGATATTTTTGAAATCTGACACTGCTTGGTCTCTTTCTTTTTGCAGTGTGGTCCATTTGGTATACAGGTCATCATAACTTCTGACATGGTAGTATTGTTCCTTAATAGAATCCCTGAAGTATTCCCAGGTGGCATTGACTGAAAATAATGAGGTTTCCTCTATTTCCTTTTGCTCACAGAAAGTTTCCCACCAATATTTGACATGGGGAATGACTTTGAGGAGCGCAAAAGTAATATTTTCTCTATTCGAAAATTTATGAACAAAAACATACAGTTCTAGTAGATTCAACCAGTTTTCTATAGTATCTGCGTCTATCTGACCTTCAAATATAGGAATATCAAAGTTTATTTGTACCTTGAAGGGGGCGGTGCCCCCATTCGAAGAAGATGTGTCACCTGTTGGTAGTCGCCGAAGGATTTGTGCGAAACTATCCATCATCTCGTTTCTCTGTTGCATGAGGGCATCCTCAATCAACAGTTTGAAAGGATCTCCTATCCTTTCATATTTATTTTCTCCTACCATGGGAGGTCGCTTGGGTGTGTGAGAGCTTCTATCCTCAAGAGAAACAAGCTCGACGCCCAACTCTTTGTACTCCGACCTTGTTGGGGACATGAATTAAGACGACAAGGAGCAGAACGATCTGATACCACTGATCCGAATTTTATGAGCAGAATGAAATGAATACAGGTTATTAACAAGTGATTAACACAAAATAACATAGATACAGTAAAATTGGTTTTCCATTCAATAACGAAATAAGTTGAAACTGTAAAATGCAGCGGAAACAAGCTTACTGGAATGATGGTGGCTTATCTCTGAGAAGAGATGTGACGACAGTACGCATTCACAGGAATAAGGTTACAATGAGGCTCTGAAGGAATTTTTAAAATAAGAAAGAATGCCAAAAACCCTAGGCATCCAAAAACCTAACCCTAGGATATGAAGCGCCAAAAGTCATGTGGGCCCCGTTTGGGTAAGTTAGTACATCAACTTCTCGGGGTCGTAACTTTTGCATACGATCTCCGTTTTAGGCGTGTGATAACCCATTAGAAAGGTATCATCGAGGAGATTAATTTTGGGGGATAATTTATGCCCTTGGTTATAATTTAGGAGCTCAATACTGAAAAAACTTCATTTACACCCTCAAAATGGCCCCAGAAGTTAAAACTGCTAAAAATAGTAAATTGCCAAAATTGTCAGAAAACTGTTTAGAGCCAGTTGGAAAAGGTGGGTTGCCACCAATATACATATAGATCAATAATCCCTCCTTAGGAATAAATGTTCTCCATTTCATTGAGGTCCCACATTATATGAGGAAATTTCTTTTGAATTTGGCCCCAGGTGAGCCACTTGCCTTGGTGCAGGAGCTTCCCTACTTTAACGACTCGATAAAGTTGGATCCTTTGTTGTCAAGTGTACTTGATCTGTTTTTCCACAATCTGATCATTGGATTCCTATTGTATGTAGTTGGGGTTGAGCTCTGTTGGTGTTAGTTTTTCTTCTACTTTTGAGGTGTCCAATAATGGTGGGAAATAAGGGGGAAGGAGATCCATGTTGAACACTGGGTTCAGGCTAAGGAAAGGAGTAATGTTGAGATCAAAAGAATTATACCCAATGGACTTGGTGATAGTGTACGGTCCATAACAGAGTGGGAGAAGATTCTGATGGGGTCCTGTAAGGAATTCTTTCTGCGAGTGCAACCAAACTTTGTCGCCCACCTAAAACTTATGTGGCACCCAATGTTGATCATGGCATTGTTTGTACTTGTCATTGGAGTTTTGTAGGATATACTGAACCTGTTGGTGGATGTGATGGATTCACTCAATGAACTGAGTGGCTTTGTTAGCTTTAGTTGGAGAAAGATATGAGTTAGTTGAGGTGACCACAAGGGGAAGTGAAACATCTATGGGACCCAATGGTTGGAATCCCAACCCCACTTGAAAGGGGTTGTGGCCGGTTGAGCTATGAAGGGCTCGCTTGTAGCTATGTTGGGCATAGGGAAGGCTCTCATCCCATGTGCGAGGGTTATTTGAATTATACATTCCAAGGATATGCACAATCATTCAATTTAAAACCTTGGTTTGGCCATCTGTTTGGGGTGGAAGGCCATGGATTTGGTGAGTTTGGTGTCCAGCAGTGACCAGAGGCTCTACCAGAATGTGATGACAAATCATCTATCCCGATCTGAGACAATGGTTTGTGGGATTTCAAAATGTACCCAGAATCATTCAAAGAAGATCTCGACATTGGCCTCTACTGTGATTCTCTTCTTGTAGGCAACCAGAATCACCACCTTAGAAAAGCGATCAACAACCACAAAAACACAGTCATTTCCCCACTTGGTAGATGGGAGGCTCGACATGTAGTCCATTGAGATGGATTCCCATGGCCTGTCAGTATTAGGAAGAGGGGTGTACAGGCCTTATTTCTTAGAGGTCGATTTGGAAATAGCGCAGGCAGTGTAGGACCTGATATACTTGCCGACCTCCTGTCAAAGTTTCGGCCAGTAGAAACTTTCTGTAGCATTTCCATTGTCTTTTCGACCCCAAAGTGTCCTGCCACCCAACTTTAGTGGGATACCCAGATCATCTTCACTCGCTCACGTGATGGAACACAAATATGGACCAAATGACACAACAACCCATCCTGAAGATGGAGATTATCAACAACTACATTTGCACCCAACATTTGGTAGGTGGTGGCAAAGTAAGGGTCTGTCTCATAGAGTTGGGGCCATCTAGATGTCTCATGTTCGCAAGAGTCTAGCACTGTGGTGAGTGCCGCGAATAGCGATATGCTGAGGTAATCATTGATGTGATTGGTGCTTCATGTTTTATACTTGATGTTGAGGTGGAATTATTGCAAGTATGTGGACCACTTTTGATGGCAGTCATTCTGTAATTTTCCCTCTGTCTGCATGAACTGTAGTGGCTTATGATTAGTGTGGATGACTATCTCCTTCCCAAGAATGTAATGTCTGCACTAGTGGCACGCTTTCACAATGGAGTACATTTTGTTTTCATAAGTAGGGTTCTTATGGACAGTATCTAACAGTGTCATACTATGATAGGCCACATGGTGGTCGTGCTGAGTGAGAACGGTGCCCACAACATACTCTGAAGCATTTGTCTCAAGCTCAAAGGGATGTTGCAGGTCTAGTAGTGAAAGTATTGGGGATGAGAACAAGCGTTTCTTCAAATCATCGAACGATTGTTGTTGGGACTGGCCCCATGCAAATTTCTCCTTACCACCACCCTTATTTATTTGGCTGAGGGCCCATGCAATATGGGAGAAACCCAAAACGAACCTGCGATAGAAATTAGCAAGTCCCAAGAAGCTCCGAAGCTCAGTGAGTGTTGTTGGGGATGGCTAGTCACGGATGACTTGGATCTTGGCTAGATCCACATGTATGCCATGTTGATCAATGATGTAGCCTGGGTAATGTACACTGTCCATGTCAAAGGAGCATTTTTCCAGGTTGGCGTATAGCTTGTACTGACACAACGTGTGCAAAACCTACTGAATATACTACAATTGTTCATCCCAAGTCTTGCTCTAAATTAGAATGTCATCCAGATACACTACTACAAACGTATTGGTTAATGGTCACAGGATATCGTCCATCATCCTCATGAAAGTGGCTGAAGCATTTGTCAAACCAAAGGGCATGACCAACCATTCAAGAAGTCCTTCCTTTGACTTGAAGGTGGTCTTCCATACATCTGTCTATTCTATCTAGACCTGGTGGTGGCCAGACTTCAAATCAATCTTATTGAAGTATTTGGCCCCTGTGAGTTGACCAAGCAGGTCATTGATTCAGGGAATTGGGTACCGGTTTCTGACAGTGATTTTATTCAGAGCTCAGTAGTCAATACAGAGTCGCCAGGTTCCATATTTATTTTGTACTAGCACGATTGGGCTCCCACAAGGTGATGAGCTGGGGCAGATATGCCAATTGTGGAGCAGTTCTTGGATCTGTCGCTTTATCTCCTCATTTTATAACAAAGAGCGACGATAGACTGGCCCAATGGGTAGTGGTGCACCTGGGGTAAGATCGATGGGGTGCTTGACCTGACAGTGAAAAGGTACCCCTGTAGGTGAGGAGAAGATATCCGAGTATTCTTCCACAACCTTATCTACTTGCTTATGCTATGTGGAGAGGTCGGCCACAGAGACCCTAGATGTGGCTATGATCTTTTTCTTATTCTGAGAGTGAATCATGAAGAAGACAAACTTCCCTGTATGAGAGATGAGCTTCCTACATTTCTTAGCAGAGATCATGGAAACAACAGTAGGTGGGACTGCCTCGGGTATCTTGTACAATTTCCTGTTCAAAGTAATAATAACACTACGAGGCCTAGACTCATATACAACATGACATTTCCATAAACAAGGTTGGCCCAAAAGAACATCACAAACTTCGAGAGGAGAAACATCACAAAATACCTCATCTTTGAAGGGCTTAATGTTGTACGACTGTCGGCATTGTTGGCTAACGCGGAGATCGCTTCCTTGGCAGAGCCATCCAATGGTGTAGGGTTGTGGGTGCGACGTTGTTGGTAGGGCCAGTCGCTTGATGACCTCTACTGAGATGAGGTTCTTTTGGCTACCGCTATCAACAATGAAGTGAAGTGGGGTGCCTTTTACCCACATCTATGAATGGAAGAGGCACTCTCCTTCTTCTGGATTGTCTGGTTCACCAGGCTGGATCCTTGTGGTAGCAATGGTGGCACTAGGTTCTACATCAATGATTCATCTTCCCCTTTCTGGTTCTTTCTCAGATTCAGAATCTACATTTGATTCATAGGCTTTAACTTTGGCCACCAGTGACTGCTTTGAGCGGTATTCAATAGTTTTATGCCAAGGGCTCTTATGGAAGTCGCACCACTTTCAGGTATCTTTCTTTGTCTTTCTGGTGTACTTTTCTTGCGGCTTATAATGGTTGTCCTAATATTGTCTATCATTGCTCTATCCTTTTTTCATTGGGTTGGGGTCGCCCTTTCCTGGATTTTTTTGTGAGGGGTTCCCATGCCCAAATTGTCGCGTCTTTTGTTTGAGCGTCTACTCTATTTTGATGACATATCGGTAGGCCACGCCAAAGGATGAGATGTCCAAAAATTCCATTTTGGTTTGGATGTATCTATGCATATCACCATGATACTTGAGCACCATATGTCGCTCTAAATCTTTGATACCCAACTTGGTGCGCAACGTATGGAAGATATTTGTGAAATCTGACACTGCTTGTTCTCTTTCTTGCCGCAATGTGGTCCATTTGGTATACAGGTCATCATAACTTCTGACAGGGTAGTATTGTTCCTTAATAGCATCCCTGAAGTGTTATAAAAATAGGACCGTAGAGCAATAAAATAAAACAAATGTAGAAACAAAACACAGAAGACACACAATACAAGAGAGACACAGATTTACGTGGTTCACCCAGTGTGGGCTACATCCACCAGAGAAATTGCCAGGTCCTTCCTTTATTATTATCCAGCAAATGAAGGGATACAACCTACAACAAAAACCGTTGTAACTTCCTCTTCTTTCTCTCACAGTCTCCTCTCTCAGAATACAATATTCACCATCAATCATAGCCATAATACATTTCCTTCAAAAAAGAGGGTTGCCTTCTAGGGAAAAAAAACCCTAACATAATCTTTACCGTTAGATCTATGACCTTATAATGAATGGTCCAGATTTACAATGAAATTACAATATACTTTTATACGGTAATTTTTTCTTTGGGGGCCCACTTGCCCCCAGACCCCCCAGCCGGGGGGATAGGCCCCCGAGACCCCGCAGAGGGGGTACCCCCCCTATGCACTCCCCCGCATGGAAGAGTGTACATACTTTTGGGGTGTAAATACTTCATGGGGTATAAACACGGCTGAAAGCAAGGACCTCTGAATCAGGAAGATAATCAGGCTCCACAACCAACAATCTCCCACTTGGAAACTGATCTCAACAACTCCACCGCTGTTGTATATGTTGGACTCTGAACCTTCTTGGACCTGGAAAATTTCTCATCTTCATATTCATTCTTGAAGACCGACTGAAACTGAGCAAGAACTCGGTTTCTCCCTGGTTACTCCCTTTGTTAACATGTCTGCAGGATTCTGGCTAGTGTGTATCTTTTCCATCTTCAATTGTCCATCTTCCAAGGCGGATCGTATGAAGTGGTACCTCAACTGTAT
>ML802215.1:30075-55471 GCA_009831015.1 Picea engelmannii | reverse complement strand
AATTTTAAAGTATTTGAACCAGAGACAGAGTTACTTACAGCCATGACCAAGCCATTCCATCTTTCTGGTAATGAGCACAATATTAGAAGAGCCCTAACCTCATCATCAAAGTCCACTTTTACAGAACTTAGTTGATTAGTAACAGTATTAAATTCATTTAAATGATCTGCAACAGACCCACCTTCTGACATCTTCGTATTAAATAATCTCTTCATTAGAAATACCTTATTCGACGTTGAGGGTTTTTCATACAATTTGGCCAACGCATCCATCAAACCCTTCGTTGTCTTTTCTTTCTAAATATTAAAAGCCACCGACGCTACCAGGCTCAGCCGTATCATTCCTAGAGCCTTTCTATCAAGAATCTCCCATTCTTTGTCCTTCATGGCCGCCGTCTTCTTTGCTACTCCACTCAATGGTAGGAATAGATCCTTCTGATATAAATAGTCTTCCATATGCATCTTCCATAACTGGTAGTTTTGGCCATTAAATTTCTCGACCCTAAAATTTCCATTTTCCGATATTGCTCCTACTCAAACCAGGAACCCTCTTTTCCTGCGAGTTACCTTATGCTCTGATACCAGTTGTTAGAAAAACAGGACCGCGAAGCAATAAAATAAAACAAATGTAGAAAAAAAACATAGAAGACACACAATACAAGAGAGACATAGATTTACGTGGTTCACCCAGTGTGGGCTACGTCCACCAGAGAAATTTCTAGGTCCTTCCTTTATTATTATCCAGCAAATGAAGGGATACAACCTACAAAAAAACCCGTTGTAACTTCCTCTTCTTTCTCTCACAGTATCCTCTCTCAGAATACAATATTCACCATCAATCATAGCCGCAATACATTTCCCTCAAAAAAGAGGGTTGCCTTCTAGGGCAAAAAACCCTAACATAATCTCTACCGTTAGATCTGTGACCTTATAATGAACGGTCCATATTTACAATGAAATTACAATATACTTTTATAAGGCAATTTTTGCTTCGGGGGCTTCACCCCAAAACCCCCATCGGGGGATGCTGCCCCCGAACCCCCGTTGGGGACCCGCTTTCCCCCATACCCCCCAGCTGGGGGGATAGGCTCCCTGGACCCCGCATAGGGGGTACCCCCCCTCTGCACTCCCCCACGTGGAAGAGTGTACATACTTTTGGGGTGTAAATACTTCATGGGGTATAAACATGGCTGAAAGAAAGGACCTATGAATCAACAAGATAATCAGGCTCCACAACCAACATGAAGGATTCCCAGGTGGCCATGAATGAAAATAATGAGGTTTCCTCTGTTTCCTTTTGCTCACAGAAAGTTTCCCACCAATCTTTGACATGGGGAATGGCTTTGAGGAGCACAAAAGTAATCTTTTCTCTATTGGAAAATTTATGAACAGAAAAATACCCTTCTAGTAGATTCAACCACTTGTCTATAGCATTTGCATCTATTTGACCTTCAAATATAGGAATATCAAAGTTTATTTGTACCTTGAAGGGGGCGACGCCTCCGATCGAAGAAGATGCATCGCCTATTGGTAGTCGCCGAAGGATTTGCGCGAAACTATCCATCATCTCGTTTCTCTGTTGCGTGAGGGATTCCTCAATCAAAATTTTGAAAGGATCTACTATTCTATCATATTTATATTCTCCTACAATTGGAGTTCACCTGGGCGTGCGAGAGATTTTTTTCTCAAGAGAAACAAGTTCGAGACCCAACTCTTTGTCCTCCAACCTCGTTGGGGACATGCATTAAGATGACAAGGAGAAGACTGCTTTGATACCACTGATCCAGATTTTATGAGTAGAATAAAATGAATAAAGATTATTAACAGGTTCTCAACACAAAATAAAAGAGATACATTAAAACAGGTTTTCTATTCAATAACGAAATAAGCTAAAAATGTGAAATGCAGTGAAAACAAGCTTGCTGGAATGGTAGCGGCTTATCTCTGAGAAGAGATGTGACGACAGCGCGCATTCACAAGAAGAAGGTTATAATGAGTATATTAAGGCATTTTTACAATAATGAATAATGCCAAAAACCCTAGGCATCCAAAAACCTAACCCTAGGAGATGAAGCGCCAAATGTCATGTGGGCCCCATTTGGGTAAGTTAGTACAGCAACTTCCCGGGGTCGTAACTTTTGCATACGATCTCCGTTTTAGACGTGTGATAGCCCGTTGGAAAGGTATCATCAAGGAGATTCATTTTGGGTGATCAATAATTCCTTTAACTATTATTTAGGAGATATAAAATGAAAAACCTTCATTTAGGCCCTCAAAATGGCCCCGGAAGTTAAAACTGCTAAAAATAGTAAATTGCCAAAATTGCCAAAAAACTGTTTAGAGCCAGTTGGAAAAGTTAGGTGGCCACCGATATCCATATGGATCAATACTTACTCCTTAGGAAGCAATGGTAAACATTTTTTTGAGGTCCCCCATTAGATGAGGAAAGATCTGTTGAATTTGGTCGTGGGTGAGCGACTTGCCTTGGTGCAGGAGTTGCCCTGCTTTGACGACTCGATAAAGATGGATCCTTTGTTGTTGAGTGGCCTTGATCTATATGTCCACAATTTGATCATTGCATGCCTGTTGTATGTAGTCGGGTTTGAGCTCTGTTGGTATCAGTTGTTATGCTACTTCTGAGGTGTCCAATAATGGTGGGAAATAAGGGCAAAGGTGATCCACATTGAACACTGGGTGCAGGCCAAGGAAAGGAGGAATGTTGAGCTCAAAATAATTATCCCCCATGGCCTTGGTGATAGTGTACAATCCATAACGGAGTGGTTGAAGCTTTTGATGGGGTCCTGTAAGCCGTTCTTTATACAAGTGAAACCAAACTTTGTCTCCCACATGAAACTTATGCGACACCCTATGTTGATCATGGTTTTGTTTGTACTTATCATTGGACTTCTATAGGAAATCCCAAACCTATTGGTAGATTTTCTGAATCCTCTCAATGAACCGGGTGGCTTTGTCAACATCAGTTGGAGTAGAAGATGAGTCAGTGGAGGTGACTGCAAGGGGAAGTGCAACATCTATGGGACCCAATGGTTGGAATCCCAACCCCACGTGAAAGGGGCTATGGCCGATTGAGCTATGTAAGGATCGGTTGTAGCTATGTTGGACATAGGGAAGGCTCTCATCCCATGTGTGAGGGTGTTTTGAATTATACATGCAAAGGATATGCTCAATCATTCTATTTACAACCTCGGTTGGTCATCTGTATATGGGTGGAAGGTCGTGGATTTACTGAGCTTGGTGTCCAGCGGTGCCAGAGGCTCGACCAGAATGTGCTAAGAAATAAACTATCCCGATCTGAGACAATGGTTTGTGGGATTCCAAATTGTACCCAGACTTGTTCAAAGAAGAGCTTGGTAGTGGCCTCTACTGTGATTCTCTTCTTGCAGGAAACCATAATCGCCATCTTAGAAAAGTGATCAACAAAAACAAAACCACAATCATTTCCCCACTTGGTGAATGGGAGGCCTGACATGTAGTCCATAAAGATGGATTCCCATGTCCTGTTAGGAGTAGGAAGAGGGGTGTATAGGCCTTGTTTCTTAGTGGTCAGTTTGGAAATAGCACATGCAGTGCAGGACCTAATATAGTTGTCGACCTCCTGTCGAAGTTTTGGGCAGTAGAAATGTTTTTGTAGCATCGCCATTTTATTTTTGACGCAAAAGTGTCCTGCCACCCGACTGTAGTGGGCTTCCCAGATAATCTTCACTCGCTCACTTGATGGAACAAAGATATGTCCTAGACGACACAACAACCCATCCTGAGGATGGAAACTATCGACAACTACATTTGCACCCAAAATTTGGTAGGTGGTGGCAAAGTGAGGGTCTATATCATAGAGTTGGGGCCATCCAGATGTCTCATGGCTGTAAAATACTAGCACTATGGTGAGTTCCACGACTGGCGGTCTGCTGAGGAAATCAACAATGCAATTGGTGCTTCCTTTTCTATACTTGATGTTGAGGTAGAATTGTTGCAAGTATGTGGACCACTTTTGATGGTGGTCATTCTGAAATTTTCCCTGTGTTTGAATGAACTACAGTGGCTTATGATCAGTGTGGATGACTGTCTCCTTCCTAAGAATATAATGTCTCCAATGGCGGTATGCTTTCACATTGGAGTACATTTCTTTGTTGTAAATAAGGTACTTACGGACAATATCTGACAGTGTATCACTTTGATAGGCCATGGGGTGGTCGTGCTGAGTGAGAATAATTCCCACAACATAGTCTGAAGCATATGTTTCAATCTCAAAGAGATGATGCAGGTCTGGTAGTGAAAGTATTGGGGATGAGCACATGTGTTGCTTCAAGTCATCGAACGATTGTTTTTGGGACCGACCCCACAAAAATTTCTCCTTAACACCACCCCTTTTTATTTGGATGAGGGACCATGCAATATGAGAGAAACCCAACACGAACCTATGGTAGAAATTAGCAAGTCCCAAGAAGCTCCAAAGCTCAGTGAGTGTTGTTGGGGCTGGCCAGTCACAGATGACTTGGATCTTGGCTAGATCCACATGTACACCATGTTGATCAATGATGTAGTCCAGGTAATGGACCCTATCCATACTGAAGGAGCATTTTTTCCAGATGGGCGTATAGCTTGTGCTGCCGCAGGGTGTGCAGAACCTGCTGAATTTGCTACAAGAGTTCGGCCCAAGTCTTGTTGTAAATTAGAATGTCATACAGATACACCACTATAAAAGTACTGGTGAATGGTCACAAAATATCGTCCATCATCCTCATGAAAGTGGTTGAAGCATTTGGCAAACCAAAGGGCATGACCAACCATTCAAAAAGTCCTTCCTTTGACTTGAAGGCGGTCTTCCATACATCTGTCTATTCTATATGGACCTAATGGTAGCCAGACTTCAAATCAATCTTACTGAAGTATTTGGCCCCCATGAGTTGATCAAGGAGGTCATCGATTCAGGGAATCGGGTACCGGTTTTTGAAAATGATTTTATCCAGAGCCTAGTAATCAATACAGATTCACCAGGTTCCATATTTCTTCTGTACCAACACGATGCTTTCCACAACCTTATCTACTTGCTTCTGCTGTGTGGAGAGTTCGGCTACAAAGACCCTAGATGTGGCTATGATATTTCGCTTATAATCAGAGAAAATCATGAAGAAGACAAACTTCCTCGTCTGAGAGATGACCTTCCTGCATTGCTTAACAAAGATCAAGGAAATAACACTAGGTGGGACTGCCTCATGTATCCTGTACAATTTCTTGTTCAAAGTAATAATAACACTATGAGGGGTAGAATCATATACAGGATGATGTTTCCATAAATAGGGTTGTCCCAAAAGAATATCATAATCTTTGAGAGGAGTAATATCACACAATGGCTCATCATTGAAGTGCTTGATGTCATACGATAGTCGACACTGTTGGCTAATGCAGAGATCACTTCCTTGGCGGAGCCATCCAATGGTGTAGGGTTGTGGATGTTGTTGGCAGGGCTAGCCGCTTGAAGACCTCTGCTGAGATGAGATTCTTCTGGCTACCGCTATCAACGATGAAGTGCAGCGGGGTTCCTTTTACCCACATCTATGAATGGAAGAGGCACTCTCCCTCTTCTGGGTCGTCTGGTTCACCAGGCTAGAGCTTGGTGGTAGCAACGGTGGCACTGGGTTCTGCATCAATGATCCATCTTCCCCTTTATGGTTCTGTCTCGAAGTCAGAATCCACATTTTATTTAGAGGCTTTCACTTCGACCACCAACAAATGCTTTGAGTGGCAGTCATCAGTGTTATGCCAAGGGCTTTTATGGAAGTCACACCAGTACCCAATATATTTCTTTATCTTTCTGGTGTCCTTCTTTGCTTGTGGCTTGTACTGGTTGTCCTGATACTGTCCATATTTTCTATATCCTTTGTTTGGTGGGTTGGGGCCACCCTTTCCTGGCTTTTGTTGTGAGGGGTTCCCAGGCCCAAATTGTCGTGTCTTTTGTTTGATCTTCTGCTCGATTTTGATGACATATCGGTAGGTCGCGCCCAAGGATGAGATGTCCAGAAATTTCATTTCAATATGGATGTATCTATGTAGAGAACCATGATACTTGAGGACCAGATGTCACTCTGAATCTTTGATACCCAACTTGGTGCACAAGGTATGAAAGATATTTGTGAAATCTGGCACTTCTTGGTCTCTTTCTTGCCATAGTGTGGTCCATTTGGTCTACAGGTCGTCATAACTTCTGACAGGGTAGTATTGTTCCTTAATAGAATCCCTAAAGGATTCCCAGGTGGCCATGATTGAAAATAATGAGTTTTCCTCTATTTCCTTTTGCTCATAGAAAGTTTCCCACCAATATTTGACATGGGGAATGGCTTTGAGGAGCGCAAAAGTAATATTTTCTCTATTCAAAAATTTATGAACAGAAAAATACCCTTCTAGTAGATTCAACCACTTGTCTACAACATCTGTGTCTATTTGACCTTCAAATATAGGAATATCAAAGTTTATTTGTACCTTGAAGGGGGCAGCACCTCCATTTGAATAAGATGCATCGCCTGTTGGTAGTCACCAAAGGATTTGCGCAAAACTATCGATCATCTCGTTCCTCTGTTGCATGAGGGCTTCCTCAATCAATAGTTTGAAAGGATCTCTTGTTGCATAATCTTTATTTTCTTCTGCCATGGGAGGTCGTTTGGGCGTGCAAGAGCTTTTGTCCTCAAGAGAAACAAGCTTAAGACCCAACTCTTTGTACTCTGACCTCGTTGGTGACATGCATTAAGACGACAAGGAGAAGACTGCTCTGATACCACTGATCTAGATTTTATGAGTATAAAGAAATGAATACAGATTATTAAAAAGTGCTTCACACAAAATAACAGAGATACAGTAAAACTTGAATTCTATTCAATAACGAAATAAGCTGAGACTGTAAAATGCAGCAGAAACAAGCTTGCTGGAATGGTGGCAGCTTATCTCTGAGAAGAGATGTGACAGCAGCATGCATTCGCAAGATGAAGGTTACAATGAGGCGCTGAAGGCATTTTTACAATAAGAAATAATTTCAAAAACCCTAGGCATCCAAAAACCTAACCCTAGGAGATGAAGCTCCAAAAGTCACGTGGGCCCCGTTTGGGTAAGTTAGTACATCAACTTCCCGGGGTCGTAACTTTTGCATACGATCTTCGTTTTATGCATGTGATAGACCATTGGATATGTATCATAAAGGAGATTAATATTTGGGTCTCAATCATTCCTTTGACTATCACTGAGGATCTCGATACCAAAAAACCTTCATTAAGGCCCTCAAAATGGCCCCGGAAGTTAAAACTACTAAAAATAGTAAATTGCTAAAATTGCAGAAAACTGTTTAGAGCCAGTTGGAAAAGGTGGGTGGCCATCGATATCCATCTAGACCAATCCTCCCTCCTTAGGAAGCAATAGTCTCCATTGCGTTGAGGTCCCCCATTAGATGAAGAAATTTCTATTGAATTTGGCCCCGGGTGAGCCACTTGCCTTGGTGCAGGAGTTGCCCTGCTTTGACGACTCGATAAAGCTAGATCCTTTGTTGTCGAGTGACCTTGATCTATCTATCCAAAATATGATCATTGGATGCATGTTGTATGCAGTTGGGGTTGATCTCTGTTTGTGTAAGGTATTCTGCTACTTATGAGGTGTCCAATAATGGTGGGAAATAAAGGCAAAGGAGTTCCACGTTGAACACTCGGTGTAGGCCAAGGAAAGGAGGAATGTTGAGCTCAAAAGAATTATCCCCCATGGGCTTGGTGATAGTGTAAAATCCATAAGGGAGTGGCCGAAGATTCCGATGGGGTCTTGTAATGCATTCTTTCTGCAAATGCAACCAAACTTTGTCACCCACCTGAAACTTATGCGACACCTGATGTTGATCATGGCGTTGTTTGTACTTGTCATTGGACTTCTGTAGGATATCCTGAGCTTGTTGGCTAATGTGCTGGATTCGATGAATGAACTGGGTGGCTTTGTCAGCTTCATTTGGAGCAGGAGATGAGTTATTTGAGGTGACCGCAAGGGGAAGTGAAACATCTATGGGACCCAATGGTTGGAATCCAAAAAGGGGTGGTGTCCGGTTGAGCTATACAAGGCTTGGTTGTAGCTATGCTGGACATAGGGAATCCTCTCATTCCATGTGAGAGGGTGATTTGAATTATACATGTGAAGTATATGCACAAGCATTCGATTTAAAACCTCGGTTTGGCCATCTGTCTGGGGGTGGAAGGCCATGGATTTGGTGAGCTTGGTGTCCAGCAGTGAACATAGGCTTGACTAGAATGTGATGAGAATCGACTATCCCGATCTGAGAGAATGGTTTGTGGGATTCCAAAATGTACCCAAACTCGTTCAAAGAAGAGCTTGGTAGTGGCCTCAGCTGTGATGCTCTTCTTGCAGGAAACCAGAATCACCATCTTAGAAAAGCGATCAAAAACCACAAAAACATAGTCATTTCCCCACTTGGTGGATAGGAGGATTGACATGTAGTCCATTGAGATGGATTCCCATGGCCTGTCGGGAGTAGGAAGAGGGGTGTATAGGCCCTGTTTCTTAGTGGTTGGTTTGGCAATAGCGTAGGCAGTGCAGGACCTGATATACTTTCCGAACTCCTGTCAAAGTTTCGGCCAGTAGAAATGTTTCGGTAGCATTGCCATTGTCTTTTCGATGTTAAAGTGTCCTGCCATCCGATTGTAGTGGGATTCCTAGATAGTTTTCACTCGCTCACTTGATGGAACACAGATATGGCCCAGATGACACAACAACCCATCCTGAAGATGGAAATTATTGACAACTGCATTTGCACCCAACATTTGGTAGGTGGTGGAAAAGTTAGGGCCTGTCTCATAGAGTTGGGGTCATCCAGATGTCTCATGGACACAAGAGTCTAGCATTGTGGTGAGTGCCACGAATGGTGGTCTGCTAAGGCAATCAATGTTACGATTGGTGCTTCCTATTTTATACTTGATGTTGAGGTGGAATTGTTGTAAGTATGTGGACCACTTTTGATGGTGGTCATTCTACAATTTTCCCTGTGTCTGCATGAAATGCAGTGGCTTATGATCAATGGGAATGACTGTCTCCTTCCCAAGAATGTAATGTCTCCACTGGCGGCATGCTTGCATAATGGAGTGCATTTATTTTTCATAAGTAGGGTACTTACGGATAGTATCTGACAATGTCTCACTATGATAGGCCATGGGGTGGCTGTGCTGAGTGAGAATGACACCCACAACATAGTCTGAAGCATCTATCTCGGTCTCAAAGGGATGTTATAGGTCTGGTAGTGAAAGTACTGAGGCTGAGCACAAGCGTTGCTTCAAATCATCGAATTCTTTTTGTTGGGACTGGCCCCACGCAAATTTCTCCTTACCACCACCCCTGTTTATTTGGATAAGGGACCATGCAATATGGGAGAAACCCAACACGAACCTGTGGTAGAAATTAGCAAGTCCCAAGAAGCTCCGAATCTCAGTGAGTGTTGTTGGGGCTGGCCAGTCACGGATGACCTAGATCTTGGATGGTTCCACATGTGTGCCATGTTGATCAATGATGTAGCCCAGGTAATGGACCCTGTGCATGCCAAAGGATCATTTTTCTAGGTTGGCATATAGCTTGTGCTGCCGCAGGGTGTGCAAAACCTACTAAATATGCTGCAAGTGTTCGGCCCAAGTCTTACTGTAAATTAGAATGTCATCCAGATACACCACTACAAAATTATTGGTGAATGGCCATAGGATATCATCTATCATCCTCATGAAAGTGGCTAGAGCATTTTTCAAACCAAAGGGCATGACCAACCATTCAAAAAGTCCTTCCTTTAACTTGAAGGCAGTCTTCCATACATCTCTTTATTCTATCTGGACCTGGTGGTAGATAGACTTCAATTCAATCTTACTGAAGTATTTGGCCCCCGTGAGTTGATCAAGGAGGTCATCTATTTAGGTAATCGGGTATCGGTTTCTGACAATGATTTTATTCATATCCTGGTAATCAAGATAGAGTTACCAGGTTCCATCTTTCTTCTTCACTAGCTTGATTGGGCTCCCACAAGGTGATGATCTGGGGTGGATTTTCCCCTTGTGGAGTAGTTCTTGGATCTGTCGCTTGATCTCCTCATTCTCTAACAAAGAGAGACAATAGAATGACCCATCGGGCAGTAGTACGTTGGGGTTCAGATCGATGGGTGCTTGACCTGGCAGTGCAGAGGTACCCATGTAGGTGAGGAGAAGATATATGCGTATTCTTACACAACCTTATCTCCTTGCTTCTGCTGTGTGGAGAGGTCAGCCACACAGACCCTGGATGTGGCTATGATATTTCTCTTATTCTAAGAGCAAATTACAAAGAAGAAAAGCTTCCCCATCTGAGAGATGACCTACCTGCATTGCTTAGTAGAGATCAAGGAAATAACACTAGGTGGGATTGCCTTGGGTATCCTGTACAATTTCCTATTCAAATTAATAATAACACTACGATGCCTAGAATCATATACAACATGATGTTTCTATAAACAAGGTTGGCCCAAAAGAACATCACAAACTTCGGTGGGTTGTGGTCGCCCTTTCCTGGCTTTTGTTGTGAGGGGTTCCCAGGCCCAAATTGTTGCATCTTTTGTTTGAGCTTCTACTCGATTTTGACGACATATCGGTAGGTCGTGCCCAAGGATGAGATGTCCAAAAATTCCATTTCAGTATAGATGTATCTATGTAGAGCACTGCGATACTTGAGCACTAGATGTCGTTTCAAATATTTGATACCCAACTTGGTGTGCAAAGTATGGAAGATATTTGTGAAATCTGGCACTGCTTGGTCTCTTTCTTGCCACAGTGTGGTCCATTTGGTATACAGGTCATCATAACTTTCGACAGGGTAGTATTGTTCCTTAATATCATCCCTGAAGGATTCCCAAGTGGCCATGATTGAAAATAATGAGCTTTCCTCTGTTTCCTTTTGCTCAGAGAAATTTTCCCACCAATCTTTGACATGGGGAACGAATTTGAGGAGCGTCAAAGTAATATTTTCTCTATTCGAAAATTTATGAATAGAAAAATACCCTTCTAGTAGACTCAACCTCTTGTCTACAAAATCTACATCTATCTGACCTTCAAATATAGGAATATGAAAGTTTATTTGTACCTTGAAGGGGGCGGTGCCTCCGTTCGAAGAAGATGCGTCGCCTGTTGGTAGTCACCGAAGGATTTGTGAAAAACTATCCATCATCTCATTCCTCTGTTGTGTGAGGGATTCCTCAATCAACAGTTTGAAAGGATCTCATGTCCCCTCATATTTCTTTTCTCTTTCCATGGTAGGTCGCTTGGGCATGCAAATACTTTTGTCCTCAAGAGAAACAAGCTCAACACCCAAATCTTTGTACTCTGACCTTGTTGGGGACATGCATTAAGATGACAAGGAGCATACCTCTCTGATACCAATGATCCATATTTTATGAGTAGAACGAAAAGAATACATATTATTAATAGGTTCTTAACATAAAATAACAGAGATACAGTAAAACTAGTTTTCTATTCAATAACGAAATAAGCTGAAAATGTAAAATGCAGCGGAAACAAGCTTGCTGGAATGGTGGCGGCTTATCTCTGAGAAGAGATATGACGAAAGTGTGCATTCGCAAGAATAAGGTTAAAATGAGTCTCCGAAGGCATTTTTACAATAAGAAAGAATGCCCAAAACTCTAGGCATCCAAAAACCTAACCCTAGGAGATGAAGCGCCAAAAGTCATGTGGGCCCCGTTTGGGTAAGTTAGTACATCAACTTCCCGTGGTCGTAACTTTTGCATACGATCTTCGTTTTAGGCATGTGATAGCCCTTTGGAAAGGTATCATCGAGGATATTAATTTTGGGGGCTCGATATTTCCTTTGGCTATAATTGAGGAGCTCTATACCGAAAAACCTTCATTTAGGCCTTCAAAATGGCCCCGGAAGTTAAAACTACTAAAAATAGTAAATTGCCAAAATTGTCAGAAAAATATTTAGAGCCAATTGGAAAAGGTGGGTGGCCACCGATATCCATATGGATAAATCCTCCATCCTTAGGAGGAAATGGTCTCCATTTCATTGAGGTCCCTCATTAGATGAGGAAATTTCTGCTGAATTTGGCCTCGGGTGAGCCACTTGCCTTTGTGCAGGAGCTGCCCTACTTTGACGACTCGATAAAGTTGGATCCTTTGTTGTTGAGTTCCCTTTATGTTATCGGACTAATCGGTAGGTGCAAACACTAACATATCTCCTTAGATCCACCTGGATCTAGAACAAAACAGGACAGGACATGACTCTTTCCCTATGTTTTGACCATTGAATTAGCTAGTAGGGAGAAACAAGTAACATAACTTTGTATCGCTTCTTAGGGTCTCTGTTGCTCCCACTTTTCTCCAGTGCTCTCGTGAGGTCAAGAACAAGACAAATCAAACCAACCAAAGTGAATATAGCAAAATATATTCAATCGTCAACTTATGTGTATGATCAAGGAATTACACAATAAAGTAAGAATGACTTTATGGGAAAAGGACATGTCGTTGTATCATATTAATCGAAAGTACAACCTGATTGCCTTGATGTCGCAAGTTTCCTTTAGGTGTCTCTTGGTTCCAACAGACACACACTTGCTCGATCCTTGTATGAATAAGATCAAATTCCTCTTAATAGACTTGCTAGAGTCTCCAAGCTCCTGTTTAGGCTAGGTCCTTCACACAGATTTTTCACCAATTCTCCAATGAATCTTGCTTAAGCTTTTCCATGAGAATTCCATCAATATATAGGAGAGAATGATATGGTTACTTGGATAAGAATGATCCCACAATATCAGGGAAAGCAGTACAAAGATAACCATTCGAATGCCAATCCATTCTTCTAGAAGATTCCCTTCTAGAACCATCGAGACTTCATCTTTTTTCAAGCTTTAGAACAAGTTCGTACCCTAGCTATGTAGCACAGTGCAAGAAGTTCGCACCCTAGATGAAGGAAGCCTGCAAGAATGGGTCATTCTCACACCCTAGGATATTAGCAACCTGCGAACTCTCTTCAAAAATATGTTTTATGGGAAGAGATGAATGTCACTTTTCTCAAGAGAAAGTTCTTATGAGGAGCCTGAGTACACCATCAAGATTGACCAAAATCATGGGTAACGGAATGCCCCCCAAAGTATGAGGCCGAAATCAGTGACAGCCGAAAGACTTTGTAAATTGCATGTGTGTGTCGGAAACCAAGAGCACACCTTATTGGAAACCTGCGAACAACCAAGCATCTGCAGAATATCATATATATTAATTCTGAGGTAGGCATTCCCATACTCGAATCATAGACACATGACATTATAGACATAGTTCATGGCCACCAATCACACACTATGGATCCATTCCATCAAAATATATCATAGCCACCAAGAATACACTGTGGATCTATGCGAGAAAATTCAAATTAAGACGACATATCCATGAGACATACAAAGTGGATCTATGTGTCGCAGATTATACATATTCCATCGTAACCTGGAAAAAGAGATGATATCCAGGGTCTTCAATCCTGTCACCCAAAATTACGAATCTAACCATGTGATTACATGTGTTGAAGTCAAACATGGTAGAAACCACTTGATTACCAGTCATTGATGAAACCATTAACAAATGCGAGGGAAATCACCATTAATGTCAATGAATCCCAAGGTACTCTAGTACAATCCTTTGAATGTGAGTGAATGAGTTGAAGTCGAACATCCGACGGAATCTTTTGATCAGGGGTCAATGATGTAAACCCACTGTCAAAAGCAAGGAAACCTGCCATTGAGGCATGCAAGTTCCAAGGTACCAAAGAATTTCTAAGTCTTGTTTTCGGATAATGAGTTGAAGTCAATAGAAAAAAACTTTTCACAAGAGGGCCTTGATGTATCCCCCATCAATGACACGAAATGAGTAACAGATTTTGAAGGTGAAATAGAGTATGATGTAAGTTGGACTGGACACAGGGAAGGCCGACACGAAGAGAATGGACAACTGCAGATGGTCGACTCAATAGAGGTTTCGGATGAGCTTCTCTTGAACATATTAACAACATGACCAATGATTTGGTAGCATTGACTCAGATATGATGCAGGGTATGACCTTGTAGCAAATCGAATGAGAGACAAATGAATTTTCCAAACCGGATTTAAATAATGAATAGGGGGTGTCATGTTCAAGAGTGACACTTACTGCCAATCAATATGAAGATGAGAACATATCCCTTTCCCAAATTTTGCCCCACAATTTCTGGCAAGTAACTCCTTATTTTTATGCAATCTTGAGGAGGATAACATATGCTTGTTGATATAATCTTATCCTTTGGATTATGTTTAACGAACCCTAGGAAGGAGTGGTTCGGTCCCATGATGGGTCTGTCAATGTTTGTTTAATGAGTCCAAAGATAGAAAACTCGAAGGTTTTTCATGATTACAGAGTCTGGAAAAACACTTAAAAGAGAACTCTCTCAGTTCCTTTTTCATAAAATACTCTGATGAGACCGAAAAAGAGATAAATTATCGCCCAACTGACACTTTCTTCAAATACTTTATCGATCATGAAAATAGCAAGGTCGCTTGGCTATCTTTTCATGTTTAGAGAGTCTGAAAAGAGCTTAAAGAGGACTCCAGGGGGGTTCCTTTTTCATATAACCTTGTTGAGCCCAAAAAAGTGATAAAAGTGTGCTCGATCACGTTCTCATGTATTTTCGAGCGTGAGAACGGACAAAGACCAAGCTCCAGGTTTTGTACAAAAACCATTAAAAAAAAAAATCAAAACATGCGATGAAGAAGAAAAAATATGCACATCCCTATGCATTGAACATTGAAGTCATTACGCCTGCAAAAGTTGTACTCAAAAGGCATTAGGCATTAGGTTTTAATAAATAAACAATTATAAAATCCAATAAAATGGTAAAAGTAAATATAAAGGGGTAAAAACTCTTTTTACCATATCATTTTAACTTTACCACTATTTGAGCCCCCAAACCCCTCTTTTACCCTTGAAATTCAGCGTCAGATTGCGGGAGTTATGAGCATCCATTCGACAAACTGTCAGTGGCAGTAAGGTAGGCTCTTTGTCCTCTACTTTTTCATGGTTTAATTTTTCATTTTCATTGGCAAAAAACATTGTTTTGAGTTTGTTTTTGGGGTTATTATTGCGCTCATCCATTCTCACAGGTGAGATACACGGGACCTGTGAGAATGGGTCATTCTCGCAGGTGAGCCCAAAGGCGCCTGTGAGAACCTTGCACTGTGCCTAAAGGGCACCTGCGAGAACCACAAAGTGTAATTTTTTTTTTAATTTTTCTCAATGAAAAGATGCCAAATGTTGAATAGAGTTATTAATCTTCTTCTTGTGCTTCTTATGCAACTATTTGGCCATCACAATGGTTCTAGAATGATGCGAAAGGGAGCATGAAGAAGATAATGCCATTGCTGGAAATCATCTGCCCACCATTTCCGCTTTGCGAAACTGTGGTCTTCTGAAGTACTTTCATATCCCGAGCATGAGGGCCCAAGTCAAGTTATTGGAGTACCTTGTGCATATGTGGGATCCCGATCAGAAAGTATTCCATGTAGGGCTCCACACATTGTCCTTGGATATTGAGGACATTTACTTCTTGACAGTACTGTCACGGCATGGGTACCACATGAACCTGACTGGTAGAATAGGTGGTGGGTTGCCCGTGAGTGAGTATTTCCGCTTACACTGTGTTCCAGAGGCAGAGAGGAGCAAAGGGAAAGTAGCTATTTGGGGAGTGCGGGATTTGACCCTCCACACGGTTTTTTTCACTATTGCTCATATGGATGGGAGCTCTGCTCCTCACATGGCTCTTTAGAGCTACTTTCAGTATGCCATAGAGTGTACTGAGCCTTAGGTTTTTAACTGGGTAGATGCAGTGCTTCGTAGCATGAAAAGGCAGTTGACCAAATGCAGGTGAGGTAACTTGAAGCAATTCAGTTACGGGTCTTTGTTGTTGTCCTTCTTTCTCAAGAGGGTTCTGTTACTAAGATGATAGGTTGAGTGGGATTTACTAGCCCCAGCAGATCCAAGAATGATGAGATGGTGTCATCTCATGGCCCAACATGTAGCTGGACCAATTATCAAATATGATGATACCTTCTTCGACTGGTTGCGACCACAGAATTTGATGGTCAATGATTATGCTTATGTCGGGTTAGATTTCTGAGGAGATCCAGACTTGGTCCTGCCCGAGGGTGCTCAGTGGGGAGAACTTGGTAAGAAGTACACACTTTTTTTCTTTTTAAATGTTTTTGTGAATTTTATCATATGCAAATGTTTTCTTAATATGTTCATCCAAGGACTAAATAAAAAATTATTTTTTGATGACACAGATGTGGGACCTTACCGACCTCCTGGTACTTCTCCTATTCAATGATGAGGAGAGGTGGCGCCAGTGCCACAATGGGATGCCAACGATTATGAAGCGGTGGAACAAAACCTAGAGGGTTTGACAACAGATATTCCAGACATGCCTCTTTGAGAGGTTCCACGACGTTATCAACGTCATACAGTAGGAGTGTCAGATTCCATTGGCCGACTACTTTATAGGGTTTCCAAAGCAATCGTGTGTTACCGTGAATGTCATCCATGATGTCACTTTGTAGAAGCTATGAGCTTCAGATTTTGAAATTTTGGTCTTTGGACAAAATTGTTTTGTTAAAAACTCTTTTGATCGTTATATATACATACAGCTTCTACCGGTTTATCTTGTGTTGTGTGAAAATTGATGTGATTGATTTATAAATGATCCAAATGTTTGTCTCATACATAGTTAGCCAATGCATCAGTTAATGTATTTAGACATCTAGGAATATGTTGATATTCAATATAATCAAAATAACGTTCCAAGAGGCGAATTCGCAAATATACCCATAACAAAGTAGGACTTCGAATAGTATAGGCATTACTTAATTGTAGTACTACAAGCTGCGAATCGAGTCGCACAACCAAATGATGGATTCCGAGCGAGATAGCATCAATCAACAATTCGATAACGATGCTATACTCTACAATATTGTTGGTCGCATGGCTGAGACACACACCTCGTAAGGAGACAAGTTCGTTTGTAGGGGCGTAAATTACCCATGAAGTGGAAGCAAGGTTCTAAGTACTATGACTAGCCCCATCAGCGAAGCCAATATAGGGTAGTGAAGACTCTGACATATGGAAATCAAACACTATGTCACATAAGGGAAGAGACCAGATAACGACAAAAACAAGCTACAGTAACACACAAGAAGTATGATACAATAAAAATACAAGTACTCGTGCACAGTTGATTTTATGCATAGTACTTCTTCAAGTACAACCCATTCTTGGGTTCACTCAAAGGGATACCATCGTAATATACTATCTCATAAGCTCCTTTTTCCAACACTCATCTAACGATATAAGAACCTCGCCACATGGCTTCGATTTTTTCAGCTCCTAGCATATCTCGATCTTGTTCATAGAGGAGAACAAGATCTCCTTCGAAGAAAACGCGAGGCTTGATATGTTTGTCATATTGGGCCTTGACACATTTTTTCTGAGCTTCTATGACTAGGGTGGCATCGCGTCAAGTTTCATCTAATTGCATAAGATACAATAGACATTCTTCCTCAATAGAAGTGTTTGGTAGGAGTTCAAAAACTAGTTTTAAAGAGGGTATCTCACATTCAATCGAGAGAATGGATTCCAAACCATAGACTAACCAAAAAGGTGTAAACCTAGTAGCAGACTTGACAGATGTCCGATAAGCCCACAATGCCGAAAAAAACATTGTGTGCCAACTTGTTTTGTGAATCCCTATCATTCGTCGGAGCATAGTTATGAGAAATTTGTTAATTGCTTCAACTTGGCCGTTGGATTGTGGGTAATAGGGCATTGAGTTTTCATGGCGAAGACCCAACTTTTCAATAAGTTCGGACATCATGAAGTTTCTAAAGTGACTAAAGTGATCAGTGACGATAGCCCGGGGAACACCAAAATGAGCTATGATGTGATTAAAGATGAATAATGATGTGTTCTTTCCAGTTTTGTCAGATGTCGGCATTGCCTCGGCCCATTTCGTAAAGTAATCTATGGCTACAATAATGTATCCATGCCCCCTAGCTGAGTGGGGGTGACATGTCATGAAATCGATGCCCCATTTCGCAAAGGAACCAATGGAGACCACAGGGTGAAGAGGAGCGGGATGTGACCATATCTTCTGATTATAGTTCCGGCAAGCATGGTGTTTTTGAACGGAAATTATGCAATCGTTAAATAAAGAAGGCCAAAAATACCTTGCTCATAAGATCTTCTGGGAAGTAGCATACCTGGACATATGACCACCACAGGCTCTAGAATGGCAGTGTCGAAAAACAAAGTCAATCCCCCGATGATAAAGAGTATCCCCGAGGATAATATATTGACGAGATTGATAGCGGATTCGACGGCGGTTAGTACTAGAAAAAGTTGGCTGGAAAGTCTGGGTTTGGAGATATATGATGATATCACCATACCAAAGATCATCAGAGCTGATGAGGAAAAGGGATTCATCGGGTAATGAATCAGCTGCTACATTTTCCATTTCAGAATAGGGAAAGTCGAATATCAACTCAGCAAACACTAAGGACTTCTTGGACTTGGCGCATTTGAATTCCAAGTCAAACTCTTGGAGTATCACAATCCATTTGGAGTATTTTCCCCCTAGAAATTGATGTGTGAGAATCTGTTGCATAGGCTTTCAGTTAGAAATCATTGTAGTCTTGCGCGAGAGGATATAGTGCCAGAAGCGTTGGATGGCTTGGACGACTGCCAAGGCCATTTTTTCGACATGTAAATACTTGATTTCGGTAGGTGTTAGACTTTGACTCAAGTAGTAGATAACATGTTCATCGTTAGCATCATCCTCTTGGACGAGAACCATACCAATGGTGTAATCCGAGGCAACAAGGTAGAGAAAATAATCACGATTATAATCGGGGGGAAAGAGAAGTGGAGCATGTGTTAGGGACAATTTTAAAGCTTCGAAAGCATTATTGGCGATCATATCCCATACCAACTCAGACCCATTTTTTAGTAGCCACGTAAATCCATGAGTTATCTCGACATAATTTGGAATAAAATGATGAAGAAAGTTTGCCTTCCCTTGCAAACTTTGTAACTGGTGAAGTGTAGAAGGAGGAAGGAGATTAAGGATCACCTCAACCTTTAAAGGATCCACCCTGATCCATTGACGTGAAACAATAAATCCTAGAAGTTGGCCGGATTCCATGCAGAAAACACACTTATGAGGATTCAAACGTATATGGTAAAACCAACAACGGACGAAATGGCTCGGAGGTGGGTTGGATGATCGACTCGACGCATTGAGTGAGTGGGTAAATCGTCCAGATATGGTTGAACGATGTTCTTGATATCATGGAAAGCATAAGACATAGCGCATTGAAAATTTGCACCAACATTCTTGAGACCGAAAGGGAGTTTCCGATAGGAAAAAGTACCCCAAGGAAAAATAAAAGAAGTCTTATGTTGATCCTTGAGAACAATGTTGATTTGATTATACCCGGAGAAACCATCCATCAGAGAGAATATTTCACTTCCGGCGCAATCGTCGACAATCTGATTGACGAAGGGGGTAGGAAAGTTGTCTTTGGGATAAGCTTTGTTGATATCCCTATAATCAATGCATACACGAATTGTGCCCTGTTTCTTATCGATCGTGATAAGATTGGAAACCCAGTTAGTGAGGGCCACCGGGTAAATAAAGTCAGATTTGAGAAGTTTCTGGACTTCGAGCTTGATTGCAGCTGATTTACGTGGGTGAACTGAATGAAGGCATTGTCGGACAGGTTTAGCATCGGGGTATGTCTTGATCTCATGTATCACAATGTCGGGCTCGATACCTAGCATTTATTTGTAGCTCCAGGCGAAGATGTCACAAAACTCTTTGAAAAGGGACCTATAGGTGACGATTTCATTAGTGGAACACGAAGCTCCGATATGGACATTTTCGACAATTCCAGGTTTGATGGATATGTCGAGGGGAATAATGGGTGAGATATTGCTTAAGTTCCCTTTGGAAAACACATCGTGTGTGGACTCGGGAATGGTTGAGATGACGACAATGGTCGATGGGGTCAAGATCCGTTGGTAGTTCTCAATGGTATGTTGCTCCAGGAAGAGGATGGAATGATGATGTCCATCGTCCCAAGGGGTGTCTTCCATGACATACATGATCATCTTATCTATGGGAAAAATGACATGGAAGGGATCTAGTGACAACTCACCAAGAGAGGGGGAAGAAGGGGTTTTCGATTGAATGGCCTGATAGGAAGATTCGACCAGACTTAACGACATTTTGTCGCCATAATTAAGATGATCTCCAGGGTCAGGTATTATACATGGGTCGCAAGACGCAGGAATTTCGTGAATCGAGGTGGAGATCATGTTTATTGAAGCAACAGACGAGCATGGAACATCGGGTGGTGGAATGGGGAAGGTACCCATTAACGAAGAGTCTTTGAGAAGGCCTACACTGATGTTATCATAACCCGGTGGAGTTTTAGCGATGAACGATACATTTCCAGTATGAGTATTGGAATTAAAGAAGGCTAATTGGTCGATGGTGACTACCTTCCCTTGATGTGAGAAACGTACCACATGGAAAAGGGTCAACACAACTGCATGCATGGAATCGATCCAGCTGCGGACAAGAATAAGATTGGAATCAAGGGGAGCGTCAAAGACTTCCACTTCGACTTGGACCATTTTGCCTTCTAACGTGATGGGCAATGAAGGAAGGACACCGTAGGGCTTAAAAATGGAGCCATTAAAGGCTTTGAGAGTGGTCTGGGATTCATTCAAAGAGGGAGAGCCAATGGCTTTCTAACAAATAAGAGACATGACACATGTCGAGGCACCCTGATCGATAACGGTTTAGAAAATTTTTTTGTCAGAGACAATCACTTGGATTTGGAACGAGTTGAGGGGGTAACCTTGGAATGTGATCTTCCAAGTCAAAAATTATTAAATTCATATCCGTCGGGTCGATTCCACCGATATCTTTCAACAGTGCCTTACGTTGTGTGGGACAACTTTGAAGGACTTCGAGGGCTAACATCGCAGAAGGTGCTTGGGCCAGAACTTCAACAATGTTGTAGTTCTAGGCAGCATAAGCATGAGGATTGAAAGTCAATTTCTGAACGACTCCCTTTGGAGGGGGTCAAAGAACTGTGTCAAGGCTTGGTCGTTCAGGATGAAGAGGACCATTGGTAGGTGGAGTCGCGGGAGAGGGTTGTACCAATGAAGGAGGTAGGTCATCAACCTTCTCTTTAGAGGGAGAATAATCTTTGGCTCGAGTGGTGAGTGCAATGTCATTCTGCTTTGAATCGTGAGTACACATCAATACATAGGATGTAGTAGAAGAGGAGGGTTGGTCATGAATGATCAACTGAGCCTATTGTTGAGATGGGAAGGGTTGGGACAAAACGGCCGGAGCAGGTGGTTTTGGGGCTCCTTGAAGGAACTTAGTGACCTCGGTGCATTGTGGACAATCCTTTGTGTAGTGATCATCACCACATGTAAGACAAGGGTATCAAGGTTTGCGCTTATCCCGATTGTCAACATGTATAGTTTTGGTTCGCTCTGTTTGAGAGGTATTTTTATCCTCCTTATTCTTACCTCGTCCCTTTTTGGATTTGTTTTTACCGGTTGGGGTAGATTGAACTGCATTTACCTCAGAAGTCTTATTGGTGGGAGGGGCAGAAGACAGAGCATTTTGAACATTAGAAGAAGCAGGTTTGGGGTTGGTGCTTGAGACGGAATGTGGTTGGTCATGGAAAGTGCCAATCACACCGTCGGATGCATGAGAAGTCACTGGAGTAGTTGAAGTGGTGAAATTGGAAGGACGAGGTAAGTCATGTAGTAAGTCGTAAAGGGTACCCGTTTGTGAGTAAACAAGGTCAAGGTATTGAGCATGACTTATGGCCTACTCTTCTATGACTACTCCACCCATGGCGATGTCATGACCGATGTCGTTCACAAATGATTTTGTGAACCACTCCACCGACAACTGATCGGGGAGTTCGAGTTTGATGAGACGTCATCTCCGTCGCCACTCATGAATGTGATCGGATATATGAGTGGCTTTGTTTTGTTTGAAAGAACTCAAAATCTCGGTCCCCATTTCATAACGGATCAGTAACTGGTAGTGTGTGAGGAAATCCATAGCTAGGGTGTTGAAGTCAGTGAATAAACCTCATGGTAATTCTATATACCACTTCGCAGCAGAACCTGTGAGGGTTCGTTGAAAAAGATGTAAACGAATAGAGTCATCCATCAATGAGTTGGATGAGCACCAGAGGTGAAAAGTCATGATGTGATTGTTCGGGTCCTCTCCCACTTTGTCATCGAATTTAGGGATGTCCGATGGTAGCTTCGCTGGTATAGTAGGCCATTGGGGAGAGTGACGAATTGGATCATTTAAAATCCTTAACAAATCTGGAAGATCCAAAGTGGCCAAGAAGGGTAACTGTCGATTCACATGCAGGTACTAGTGGCTTTGGGGAGGAAGCCCCATCGACAAACTAGTAGGACCATAAGTAGTTTGCATATAATGTAAATGCCTAGGCAGATTCGGTGGTGGTTGGAGAGGATAGTAGCTCATGGGATTGTATCCTTGAACAGGGATGTGAGTTTGAGCATTCGAACCCCAAATGGGATTGGACGTACCTGGATATGGTTGGCCTATATTAGGGGGTATAAAAGATGCAGCTGGAAGTTGTTTCCCCTCAGTCGATTGAGGAGGATGTTGTATCAGATGATTCCAATACTGGGCCAAGGATGGAGGTATGTTTTTTCCATAAGGTGGGGTCGGTCCTCCCATCGAAGGTGGTGTTCCAATTGGGGGTTGCATTCCAATTGGGGGTTGTGTTCCAATTGGTATTTGCATTCCAAAAGGAATTTTCCCGCTGAGAGGGGGTTGATTCATACCTCCTTGTTGAAATTTTCCACCAACCGAAATCTAGTAATTTGGTGTGAATGACAGAATAGTGCCACTAGGATTAAGACTGCCAGTGGAGGACGAGAAAGGACCTCCAAAAGGAAATTGAGGGAGTGTTGGAATAAAACCAGGAAGAGAGTGCCCAAAAGAAGAGGGACCACTAGGAGAGCCTGATGGGGTTTGCGGAGGAGTTGAAATGGAAGCATTCAATGCACAGTATCCAGGCGGTAGTGTTGAGGTGATACTGGGCGTGAGCGTTGTGCCGATGGGGGCTTGGATAACCGTGTTAATCCTGGTGTGAACACTCGTAGTATCTGTGTGATGGGCCATTTTGATATGGATGGTCAAGATGTGGTCAGATCTCGGGGCGCCTGTACCAGGAAAATAATAGGTAATAGTAAACGATATTGTCTCTGGGCTAGAGATTTCGGAAATCACAGGTGAGATGATGGTTTCAACACCTGATCCTGCACCAAAAAGGTCCCGTCTAAAAATTCCCGTAGACCAAAAAGGATCTTGGCCTTCTATGCCTGGAAAGGGTCCAATTGGTGATCCAGAAGACACAACAACTAAGTCTCCGAAATAATTCAATCGCATAAACTGTTGCTAAGAATCGGGGTGAAGTCGAAAGTCCTCTCAAGTATTGGTGATACGGAAATGTTCTAGAGAGACATGTTTGTTCCACTTGTGGCGTGGTAATGTATTGGACTTCACTCTAATGAGGAGATCCCTCAGGTAAACTTGTAGGCAAGGGTTGAGAACCTTCCAGATGCTTTGGAGATAAACCCTTCATTCTACATGAACGACGTGGAGGAGCTATTGTAAATAAGTTAAGAACTTACGAAGAAAATCGTATGGTCAACTTTGGTAAACAAACAACACATGCTAGTAAACAAAATCTAGGAAACAATACCAAGCAAACAAGACCTTCTAATTCTGAAGTCACTAGTTGGTCATGAAATCCAATGTCGCAACAACGAGATGAGAAGGGGTTGGGCTAGGGTGGAAAAGTTATGCTGATGACCTGCTTAACGGACTTACACCCTGGTGCAAGCTCCCACACATAATTGTGGGTATACCCTCCAAGGAGCCCAAGTGAGTTTGGCCAACGTTGATTCCAGGTACCGTGAAGACTTGCCCATTCACAATCACCTTGTGTAAGACCCTAGAAAGATAGGCTGCTAAGGTTACCACCGACAACAATAAATCCTGGGGGGACAGTCGACAATCCGATCCACACACAAGGGCAGTGTATCTAGCCTGAAATCAACTCAAAAGGCTTCCACTCATCATTGTGGGTATACCTCCAAGTGACCCCTGTAATACGTGCAATCGCTACACTGACATCAACAAGGCAGGGTGAGTAACTCTGTCAATATCAATGCAACCTCATGTTTGACCCTTGTGTGAGAAGGGCTTCCTAGGACAAGATGTTATAAATGGAATTTGACACTCCTTAACACAAGATGCTATTGTGTGTTTTGTGCTTTGGAGAGTGTATCTCTCTACCTATTCCAAAGCACTAGCCTAGGTAAATGTTGGTGTAATAGAACCCTAGAAAAGATTTACTAGTTAAATTTTACAATTGCGCAATGTTATTAAGGGTTGTTGTTACTCAAAGGAAGTGGAGATGAAACTGATGTTGTATGAGACTCTGACACAACGATGCATAGATAAGAATGAAATATATAAATTTTCGTTCAATGAATCCTATGTACGGGAGGGAAAGAGAAGTTTTTTGGATCAAACTTGAACTACGATACACAATTTCCTTTAAAATGCAATTGCAACGAATCACAAATCAATAACAATTCTCTATTGTTTCTTTTTCAATAATTTCAACAATTGATTTTCAATACTTTCGAAGACGAAAATTATTTTGAAAGAAAAACGTTGTTCACTTTTCAAAAATTACCTACACCATGATGGTGAGAGTGAAGAAAACCAAAAACTAATGAACAAGCAATAGACAAAAACCCAAACCAATCTTTCAATGGAAACAAAAATAACAAGAAGACCAAACTAGTCTTTTCAATTGCATGAGAAAAGTGATCTTCCAAATAATGAGAAAATGATAAAGACAAAGAAGCTCAAATTTTAACCGATCGTCGGTTCTTAACCAAACAAGCACACTCAGATTCTAAAATTAGAGAGTATATCTTTGCCGAGAAAAGTCAAGAAACAAAATTCAAGAAAAATGGACAGGAAGAGCTTTTGATTTCCTAAGACTGTTCATGCACAAAATATGAAGACAAGAGAACATCAACCAATGGTCCAAGAATCTCTTTTCAGGCACCTATACTGATCTGGGCAGCTGAACATGAAAATATCTTAAATCCAAAATTTTGAAAAGAGGGTTCGCAGGCTAACAATATTAC
>ML802215.1:10864-25979 GCA_009831015.1 Picea engelmannii | reverse complement strand
GGGCACAATTAGGTCTTTGACCAGCCCACCATGAGGATTGAGCTCGGATTTGGTGTCAAATCGACTTGGGAGCTGATCCATTAGTGGTTGGGAGGCCGAGCAATTTCAATAAATGCGTCGTTTAGCAGGCGCGCGGGTTTTTCTCCCAATAGTCGAGCCTTATGCACATATGCGCACTTTGTACGATTATGTTACACGCATACGCGCACGCACCCAAATGCTGTGAAGCGCCCTTCAAATTTTTTGGTCATTTGTATAGTTTTTTGACCATTTTTCACTGCTGAGGAATTAATCCTATGCCATGAATGACTCCAGTCCTGTGTTGACGATGCGGAGTTCTTGTTTCCCTGTGCAGATGAAATTTCAGTGATAACAGATGCCCCCTGATGGATGAGGTTAGGAGCAAAACGCATAGCTGAAATCAGTCAATGTTTCTTTTACGGAGAATGGTGTTGTAAGGGAGAGCAAGAATGGGACCGTGTAGAGCAATCCTTTGGAGAAGGAAGGAACCTGTAGATCCCGAATTTCTACAAGGTGTGTATCAATATACAAGTGTGTACAAACGAGGCGGGCATGCCCCATGCTCGTATAATGTAACTCTGAAGAAAAAATGTCTGAAATGTTGATGTAGACAACTGCAGCACCCTCGGGGGAGGAATGATAAAGGCAGAAGACAATTCTGCAAAGGAACATACTCTGAACCAGCGGTAATGGTCGCGTAAGTAACCAGCGACGGTGATGTGGGCATTGGTGGCCCTACCAAGTTCAGAGGTCTTCGGCAACTGATAAAAAAAACCCTGCAATAGTCGCAAAGTAAGACCCACCGCAACATGAGAAAGTGTTGGCGTCGAATGTTATGGGGGTCAACGACATCAGGGAGCAATGGTGGTTCCCCCTATGCCGTCCGAGATCTCTCATTGAATGGGAAATGAGAATCAAGATACTGTCGCCCTTTTGGAAAAGTGTGCTGATGTCAACAAAAGGAGAACGCGACTCCCAGAAGCAAAGGGCTTTGCAGAATCTACTGCGGTGAGGAAGTGGCAGAGGTACATGGACGAAGTCAAAAAGTGGGAAGATTCCAGACTGCCCTTGGTTGGAGGGTGTATGATAAAAAGGTGTGGCCGCAATCGTATGACAAGATCAAGTGTCGGGGGGACGACAAGATCAGGGATAAGTTGTGCCAGAGGCAGGACAAGGTGAACAAATTCAGAGGATAAAGGGAAGTGACCTGAGTAGTACTCTTAAGATATAGACGATGTCAGCTGGGTAAATGAGAAGTAATGCTCCAACCAAGGTTGACATGGGTTGTGTGTGGCCCAAAAGGAAAGTAGGTCGCCAGCAGTGACGACAAAAGTAAAGACGGGGAAAAGGCGTGTGTACAATAAATAATGAATAAATGGGGGAAAGATGTACAAAATACAGAAACGGGTGCCCCAGTGTGAAATGAGTGCCCCAGGGAGGGAAGAACTTTCTGGGAGAACTGATGAAGGGTGGGGGGCCCATTGGCGAGTTTTTGTATGAGGTAGGTGAAATGAATATAGGTTCACAGATGGGCAAACTGATGGTGGATGAAATGGTGGGTTCATGATCCTGCGGAGGTGCAGGTAAAGAAAAGAACATGACCATAAAGCGATGTGTTGGGAGTCCATATGGGAAGCTAGCAAAATGAGGAGAAGAAGTATGTGGTTAATTCGCAACATGATGAAAGACTACTGGGACTCCCATCCCTAAAGGGTAATAAAGAGCAACATGAGTGTCAAAAGTGCAAAAAGGTGCTATGAATGAGACGACTCATGTGGGTAAGAAAAATACTGGGTACCAGTACCAAAAATGAAAATGAAGGTGTGAGTACTGCAGAGCCGAGAAAAGGGTATCCTAAAGGCAAAAATCAGGGGGTGTGACTGGGAATGTAAATGCAATACCGTGGGAGAGACTACATGCCAGTGTTGAGTATATACCTGAAGGAATGATGTGGAGAGATGATGACCAAGTACCTGCACACAGAACAACCAAATACCCAGAGTGAACCATATCTGAAGAAAATAACAAATATGAACATGTATGAGATAAATGGGACAATGCGTGTGCGTACTTGGCTATGATATGAAAAAAATGCGCCCCGGGGGCTTAGGATGAAAAGTGGCCCGGGGACAGTCATGATGTAGGTGGCGGGACGCTGATCCTGTGGCTGAAGACGGTTCGAAAAATGGACACCGTGGGCTCCCGAAATGGTGAGTGGAAGTTTGGAAAAAGACCTATATATAGCTGTAGGGCCCACATTGCCACCTCATTTGTACCTGCTACTTCAGTGAGTTTCTGAGCATATTCAGAGGAGATTGCATGATTTCGATAGCACTAGGTATCCGATTCACGGCGTGCGAGTTGATGATGTGTTGATGTTGATGATGTTGATGTTATCTATATGCTGTGATAGGATATATGTGTTGTTTATGTAGGTGTAGCTTGATGTGATATATGCCAATATAACACCATGTTAGCTATTTCATCTGTTGTTTGATTCAATTCCCTGGAAATATGTGTAAATGTAATGGAATCAAAATGTCGAGATAATAATCTAACCTGCAGGTATTTGCGAAAGAGGCACGGATTGCGTACATGGTACACATTGTTAAGTTGGAGAACGACCAGTTGAGAGTCGAGGAGAACGCTACGGTGACGAATATGGTGATGTTGGGCATCAGTCAGGAGGCCAATGATAGCAGTGTATTCGTCTTGGTTATTGGTTTCTGGTCCTAAACAGATGTCGTTGGAATGTAGCATTTCATGTGAAGGGGTGTAGAGAGCCCAAGCAGCCGAAGTGAGATTTTGTGTCCAACGGCTGGCGCCGTCGGCGTACCCAATGTGGTAATATGGTGGATGAGTCATCTGTCAATAGCACAAAGGATAGTTTAGATGGGGGAGAAAAAGATTAAAAATGCTATAAAAGAAAAAATAACCTAAATTAGCCTGACTACGTTTAAGCATAAAATTTCTTGAGGTATAACCCATTGACGGGTTCTTTGAGCGTGAGGCCTTCGGGGGAGGCCAGGATGTATGCGCCTTTGGTGAGGAAATGTAGGATGATGTAAGGGCCATGCCAGAGTGATTCGAATTTGCCGTGGCCAAAGGTATCATGAGCGATATCGTAGGCGAGGACGAGGTCGCCTTCGCGGAACGAGCGAAGGTTGACATGGCGATCAAAGGTAGCTTTGGATCATTTTTTAGCTACCTCGTTGTTCTTTAATGAGGATCAATGATCCTCGTCCAGAGACTCCAAGTTCAGCAAGCACTGCTCCATTGGAGCAGTGTCAGGTAAAAGCTCAATTGCAGTGCGAAGGGTGGGTATTTCGCACTCGATGGGAAGAGTGGCCTCTATCCCATGGACTAAGTGAAAGGGCGTGAAACCTTTGGCGTTCTTCACTGCTATTTGATAAGCCCATAGCGCGGAAAATAACATATGATGCCAATTGGTTTTATGTTTATTGATCGTGCGTTGTAACATGGTTTTGAGGACTTTGTTCACTGCCTCGACCTATCCATTTGACTGAGGATAGTATGGTGAGGAAAACTCGTGAGAGAAGCCTAACCGAGATGATATTTCGATGAAGATCTCATTCTCAAAATGTTTCCCATGATCGGAAACTAGTTGGAGTGGTACTCCGAACCGGGATATGACGTGGTTGAAGAAAAAACGCGCTGCTATGTCAGCGGTGTTTTTGAAGGTGGGCATAGCTTCAGCCCATTTGGTGAAGTAATCGACAGCGACAACAATGTATTTGTGACCATTGCTGGAGGGGGGATTACAAGTCATAAAGTCAATGACCCATTTACAAAAGGGGCCTACAGTAATGATAGGGTGAAGAAGAGCGGGGGGAGCTCGGGCTTTGTTGGCATAGAGCTGACATTGCTCACATCGTTTCACGGCATGAATGCAATCATGAAACAGGGTAGGAAAAAAGTATCCGGCCTGGATAATATTTTGAGCCGTGGCGATGCCCGAAAGATGTCCCCCACAGGCGCTGCTGTGGCAGTCGTTTAAGACTCTGTCGGCCTCGTCAATAGTCAGGTAGCGACGTAGAATGGTGTCGACGCCCCGCCGATATAGGATGTCACCGATGAGGAGATAGCAGGGTGCTTGATGGCGAATGCGCCGACAATCATCTCACGATAGGTGATTTTCAAACTTTTGAGTTCGTAGGTAGACGAGAAGGTCGCCATACCAAGGATCATCAAAGGCGATGTAAAAGAGATGTTCGTCAGGAAAGTCAGTATTGACGGGGGTGCCAGGTGTGTCAGAGGGAAGGGCCGTGACAAGTTCAGCGAGAACGAGGGCCTTCTTACTGTTAGGTGTTGAGAACTTGAGGTCGTATTCCTGAAGGATAACGATCCATCGAGCAAATTTGTCGTTAACCTGGCGACGACTGAGAAAATATTGCATAGGGTTGGAATCTGCAACGACCTTAGTGGTGCGAAGCAGAATGTAATGGCGCAGTTTCTGGACTGCGAGGACAACTGCAAGAGCAAGTTTTTCTTCATGTTTGTACTTCAGGGGTGGTCCTGAGAGGTTCTTACTGACGTAGTAAATGATGTGTTCATGATTGTCATCTCCGAGCTGGACGAGGACGCCGGCTACTGATACAGCTGATGATGATACGTAGAGGATGTAGTCGCGATTGTAATCAGGTGCACTAATCAAAGGTGCATTGGAAAGTGCTACCTTCAGATCGTCAAACGACTGTTGGGCATAGTCATCCCAATGAAAAGGGATGTCGTGGAGCAGTAAGCGAAGGAAACCATGTGCACGTATGGTGTAATCAGGAACAAAGTGTCTAAGAAAGTTGGCTTTGCCTTGTAGACTCTGTAGCTGTCACAAATTCCGAGGAGGTGGAATTTCGGTGATAGCTTGGACTTTGAGGGGGTCTACGGTGATACTGCTTTGGGAAACGATGAAATCGAGGAGGCACCCTGCAGTGACACAGAACACGCACTTGAGAGGATTCAAGCGGATGTTGTATTGACGACACCGTTGAAAGATGACTCGTAAATAATCGAGGTGTTGGGTGTGCTTCTTGGATCGAGCGGTGAGGTCGTCCAAGTAAGCGAGGATGATTGCAGCTAGATCATGAAAGATGTATGTCATGGCCCGCTGGAAAGTTGCACTGGCATTTTTTAGGCCGAAGGGCATGACACGGTACGCAAACGTACCCCATGGGGTAATGAATGCGGTTTTGTACTGATCGGCTGGGTGGATTTGAATTTGGTTATAGCCAGAGAATCTGTCCATGAAGGAGAGAGCCTCGTGGCCGGCACAATCATCGATAATCTGATCGATGAAGGGCGTTGGGAAGTTGTATTTGGGACATGCGTTATTGAGATCACGAAAGTCGATGCAGATGCGAATAGAGCCCTGTTTTTTGTCGACGGGTACAGGGTTGGAAACCCATGAGGTATAAGCAATGGGGTAAATAAAGCCGGTCGTGCGTAATTTGTTAATTTCGGCTTTGATAGCCGCGGCCTTAGATGGGTGTAGCGGTCGTTGTTTCTGGCGAACTGGTGTGATATCAGGCCAGGTGTCTATGTGATGTTCGACGATAGAGGGGTCGAGGCTAGGAATCTCTGTGTATGACCAGGCGAAGATATCCCTAAATTCCTGGAAGAGGGCTTTGTATGAGGCAATTTCCTGAGGAGTGCAAGCAGCTCCAATGATGATCTCTTTGACGATGCCCGGTTTGACGGAAATGTCAATTTTGATGGTGGGGGAAATGTTAGCCAGATTACCTTCTTCAAAAGCGTCGGGTGCAGGAATGGGATTGTTGAACCAATCGATAGTTCCTGATGGGATAAAGTCTTTGGTTTCGACCGCGTAAATGGGATTGTGGCTAGGAGGCATGAGGGCTTCCTGTGGAAGGAAGAGTGCACGATGATGTAGTGTGTCCCAGGAAGAGTCCGGGCATTGTAGCTCTTCCAGTATTTCTTTGTCGTATTGGAAACAACGAGAATATAATGGATCGTGAGGAGTGATCTCCGTGACAGTGTGGTTGCCCCCTGCTGTACAAACAGAGGAGGAGATGCTGGGAGAGGGTGATGGTTCACTCGACATAAACCATATATGGAGGTATTGAGGGGTACCCGTAATAATGGGATGGGGAGTCTCCGCAGGGGGATGAGTGGGAGAGTTGGGTGGGTTATGGGGTAAATCTTCAGCCATGTCATCTAAGAACCATGGAGGCGTAGGGAGTGCCTCGGGCTCGTGAGAGATGATATGGAGATCTTCAAATGGTGAAGATATGTCAATGATTGCCTCTGCGGGTTGGTGAAGCAGGGCTAACTGACGTCGCTGATATTCGATGATCATCGGACACTGGTATGTAAAATGAGTCGATGAATCGCAAAGAGAGCAAGGGCATCTCATGTGTTCATTGACTGAAGTAGTGACATAGCGAATGTTAGTGATAGGTGTTGTGGAGGACGTAGCCGGGCATGGGTTGTTCTGAAAGTCTCGGCTTATGATAGCTAATGCCTGCCGGAAACGAGGCAGTGTTGAACAATGATGGGTGTAATGGACATATTCAGAACAGATGGCACACGCAAATTTGGTCTTCAACCCTTTACTACTGGAAGGTTGAGTGGTAGTAGTAGTTATGGATGGTGTGGGGGTTGGATTGGGGTGAATCAAATTTTGTAATTCCGGTAGTGATGGGCAGTTGTTGGTTTGGTGACCCTCTTTGTCACACAATGCGCAAGGTGGAGGGATGCGCGGGGGAAGTGGAGCCGTGGGCTCCTTCTTCTCTCTGCTTCCCCCAACGGTAGTATGGTCACCAATCTGTTTGCACCCAATTTGTCACTAGGTGAGAAAATTAAGAGTGCTTACATGCCCAGTTGGGCTCTGCTAGGCATGACAGCTGTAAGGTAAAAGGTTAGAAAGAAAAACAACAAATCTATTAACAAGAATTAAATTAAAACAAATAAAAACTAAAAGCATATGAGGAAATGAAAAATAGAGACAAATGGACCAATATCACCAATGTATAAGCTGATTTGTTGATGAAATCCAAAGGCACAAAGAAGAAAGGGGACTTGGGTCCCTTCTTTCTCCAATGGAAGGCTCTTGAGGCCCTCAAAGCTTTCTCTCCTTACAATGAAAAGATGAAAAATGTGGGTGAAAGAACTCCAAGCTTATTCACTCAAGTGAGGGGTGAATAGCTCTATGAAATGTAGCTTGTGATGTTTATTGCCAAAGAATGGGTCCTTAGCAATCTCAGCAGCATAACAGTATGAAGAATTCCTTGAGAAAATGGTGGTCATTCATGGCTTTTTATAGCCAAGCATTGGGTTATTGTGTGACCTCTTTTGAATGTGAAAAGAGGCTCTTTAGGGCACAATTAGGTCTTTGACCAGCCCACCATGAGGATTGAGCTCGGATTTGGTGTCAAATCGACTTGGGAGCTGATCCATTAGTGGTTGGGAGGCCGAGCAATTTCAATAAATGCGTCGTTTAGCAGGCGCGCGGGTTTTTCGCCCAACAACCGCGCCTTATGCACATATGCGCGCTTTGTACGATTATGTTACACGCATACGCGCGCGCACCCAAATGATGTGAAGCGCCCTTCAAATTTTTTGGTCATTTGTATAGTTTTTTGACCATTTTGCACTGCTGAGGAATTAATCCTATGCCATGAATGACTCCAGTCCTGTGTTGACGATGCAGAGTTCTTGTTTCCCTGTGTGGACGAAATCTCAGTGATAACAGTTGTTGTTGGGACTGGCCCCACACAAATTTCTCCTTACCACTACCACTATTTATTTGGATGAGGGCCGATGCAATATGGGAGAAACCCAACACGAAACTGTGATAGAAATTAGGAAATCCCAAGAAGCTCTGAATCTCAGTGAGTGTTGTTGGGGCTAACTAGTCACGAATGACTTGGATCTTTGTTAGATCAACATGTATGCCATGTTGATCAATGATGTAGCCCAGGTAATGGACCCTGTCCATGCCAAAGGAGCATTTTTCCAAGTTGGCGTATAGCTTGTGCTATCGCAGAGTGTGCAGAACCTGCTGAATATGTTGCAAGTGTTCGGCCCAAGTCTTGTTGTAAATTATAATGTCATCCAGATACACCACTAAAAATGTATTGGTGAATGGTCACAGGATATCGTCCATAATCCTAATGAAAGTGGCTGGAGCATTTTTCAAACCAAAGGGCATGACCAACCATTCAAAAAGTCCTTCCTTTGACTTGAAGGCGGTCTTCCATAGATCTGTCTGTTCTATCTGGACCTGGTGGTAGCCAGACTTCAGATCAATATTACTGAAGTATTTGGCCCCCGTGAGTTGATCAAGGAGGTCATCAATTCAGGGAATCGGGTACTGGTTTCTGACAGTGATTTTTTTCAGTGCCCGATAATCAATACAAAGTCGCCAGGTTCCATCTTTCAACTGTACCAGCATGATTGGTCTCCCTCAAGGTGATGACCTGGGGCAGATGTGCCCCTTGTGGAGTAGTTCTTGGATTGGTCGCTTGATCTCCTCATTCTCTAATAAAGAGAGATGAAATACTGGCCCATTGGGCAGTGGTGCACGAGGGGTCATATTGATGGGGTGCTTGACTTGGCAGTGCAGAGGTACCCCTATAGGTGAGGAGAAGATATCCGAGTATTCTTCCACAACCTTATATACTTGCTTCTGTTGTGTGGAGAGGTCGACCATGGAGACCTTGGATGTGGCTGCGATCTCTCGCTTATTCTGTGAGTGAATCATGAAGAAGACAAATTTCCCCATCTGAGAGATGACCTTCCTGCATTTCTTAGCAGAGATCAATGAAATAACACTAGGTGGGACTGCCTCGGGTATCTTCTACAATTTTCTATTCAAAGTAATAATAAAACTATGATGCCTAGACTCATATACAACATGACGTTTCCATAAACAAGGTTGGCCCAAAAGAACATCAAAAACTTTGAGAGGAGCAACATCACATAATACCTTGTTTTTGAAGGGCTTGATGTCATATGAAAATCGACACTGTTGGATGACGTAGAGATCACTTCCTTGGCAGAGCCATCCAATGGTCTAGGGTTGTGGGTGTGGCGTTGTTGGCAGGGCCAGTCGCTTGACGAACTTTGCTGAGATGAGGTTCTTCTGGCTACCACTATCAACGATGAAGTGTAGCGAGGTGCATTTTACCCACATATGTGAATGGAAGAGGTGTTGTCCTTCTTCTGGCTTGTCTGGTTCACCAAGCTGGAGCTTGGTGGTAGCAATGGTGGCACTAGGTTCCGAATCAATGATACATATTCCCCTTTCTAGTTCTGTCTTGGAGTCAAAATCTGCATCTGATTAAGAGGCTTTCACTTCGGCCACAAGCGACTGCTTTGAGTGACAATTAACAGTGTTATGCCAAGGGCTCTTATGGAAGTCGCACCACTTCCCGGTATCTCTCTTTGTCCTTCTGGTGTCCTTCTTTGCTTGCAGATTGTATTGGTTGTCCTGATACTGTCCATCTTTTCTCTGTCCTTTGTTGGTGGGTTGGGGCCGCCCTTTCCTAGATTTTGTTGTGAGGGGTTCCCAGGCCGAAATTGTCGTGCCTTTTGTTTGAGCTTCTGCTCGATATTTACGACATATCGGTAGGCCGTGCCCAAGGATGACATGTCCAGAAATTCCATTTTGGTATGGATGTATCTATGCAGATCACCACGATACTTGAGCACCATATGTAGCTCTAGATCTTTGATACTCAACTTGGTGCAAAAGGTATGGAAGATATTTGTGAAATCTGGCACTTCTTGGTCTCTTTCTTGCCACAGTGTGGTCCATTTTGTATACAGGTTGTCATAACTTCCTACAGGGTAGTATTGTTCCTTAATAGAATCCCTAAAGGATTCTCAGGTGGTTGTGACTGAAAATAATGATGTTTCCTCTGTTTCTTTTTTCTCACAGAATTTTTCCCACCAATCTTTGACATGGGGAATGACTTTGAGAAGCGCAAAAGTAATATTTTCTCTATTTGAAAATTTATTAACAGAAAAATACCCTTCTAGTAGATTCAACCATTTGTATGCAACATCTGTGTCTATCTAACCTTCAAATATAGGAATATCAAATTTTATTTATACCTTGAAGGGGGCGGTGCCTCCTTTCAAAGAAAATGCGTCGCCTGTTGGTAGTCGCTGAAGGATTTGCGCGAAACTATCTATCATCTCGTTCCTCTATTGCGTGAGGGATTCGTCAATTGATAGTTTGAAAGGATCTCCTGTCCCATCATATTTTTTTTATCCTTCCATGGGAGGTCTCTTGGGCGTGTGAGAGCTTTTGTCCTTAAGAGAAACAGGCTTGAGACCCAACTCTTTGTACTCCGACTTGGTTAGGGACATGCTTTAAGACGACAAGGAGCAGACCGCTCTGATACCACTGATCCGGATTTTATGAGAAGAATGAAATGAATATAAATTATTAACATGTTATTAACACAAAATAATAGAGATACAATAAAATTGGTTTTCTATTCAATAACGAAATAAGCTGAAACTGTAAAATGCAGTGGAAACAAGCTTGCTAGAATGGTGGCAGCTTATCTCTTAGAAGAGATGTGAGGACGATGCGCATTCGCAAGAAGAAGGTTAAAATGAGGCTCTAAAGGATTTTTTACAATAATAAAGAATGCCAAAAACCCTAGGCATCCAAAAAACCTAACCCTAGGAGATGAAGTGCCAAAAGTCATGTGGGCTCTGTTTGGATAAGTTAGTACATCAACTTCTCGGGGTCGTAACTTTTGCATACAATCTTCGTTTTAGACGTGTGATAGCCTGTTGGAAAGGTATCATTGAGGAGATTGATTTTGGGGGCTCAATAACTCCTTTGGGTATAATTGAGGAGATCGATACTGAAAAAACTTCATTTGGGCCCTTAAAATGGCCCCGAAAGTTAAAGCTGCTAAAAATAGTAAATTGCCAAAATTGTCAGAAAACTGTTTAGAGCTAGTTGGAAAAGGTGGGTGGCCACCGATATCCATATGGATAAATTATCCCTCCTTAGGAAGCAATGGTCTCCATTGCATTGAGGTCCCCCATTAGATGAGGAAATTTCTGCTGAATTTGGCCTCGGGTGAGCCACTCACCTTGGTGCAGGAGCTGCCCTGCTTTGACGACTCGATAAAGATGGATCCTTTGCTGTCGAGTGCCCTTGATTTGTCTATCCACAATTTTATCATTGGATGCGTGTTGTATGCAGTTAGGGTTCAGCTCTGTTGGTGTCAGTTGTTCTTCTACTTCTGAGGTGTCCAATAATGGTGGGAAATAAGGGTGAAGGGGATCCGCGTTGAACACTGGGTGCAGGCTAAGGAAAGGAGGAATGTTGAGCTCAAAATCATTATCCCCCATGGCCTTGGTGATAGTGTATGGTCCATAAAAAAGTGGGTGAAGCTTCCGATGGGGTCATGTAAGGAATTATTTCTACAAGTGCAACCAAACTTTGTCGCCCACCTGAAACTTATGCGGCACCCGATGTTGATCATGGTGTTGTTTGTACTTGTCATTGGACTTATATAGGATATCTTGAACATGTTGGTTGATGTGCTAGATTCACTCAATGAAACAAGTGTATTTGTCAGCTTTTGTTGGAGCAGGAGATGAGTCAGTTGAGGTGACCGCAAGGGGAAGTGCAACATCTATGGGACCCAATGGTTGGAATCCCAACCCCACTTGAAAGGGGTTGTGGCCGGTTCAGCTATACAAGGCTCAGTTGTAGCTATGTTGGACATAGGGAAGGCTCCCATCCCATGTGAGAGGGTTCTTTGAATTATACATGTGAAGGATATGCACAATCATTTGATTTACAACCTAGGTTTGGCCATTTGTCTGGGGGTGGAAGGCTGTGGATTTGGTGAGCTTGGTGTCCAGCAATGACCAGAGGCTCGACTAGAATGTGCTGAGAAATCGACTATCCTGATCTAAGACAATGGTTTTTGGGATTCAAAAATGTACCCAGACTCGTTCAAAGAAGAGCTTGGCAGTGGCCTCTGTTATGATGCTCTTCTTGCACGCAACCCGAATTGCCATCTTAGAAATGCGATCAACAACCACAAAAACACAGTCATTTCCCCGCTTGGTGGATGGGAGGCCTGACATGTAGTCCATTGAGATGGATTCCCATGGCCTGTCAAGAGTAGGAAGAGGGGTGTACAGGCTTTGTTTCTTAGTGGTCAGTTTGGCATTAGCATAGGCAGTGCAGGACCTGATATAATTGATGACCTCCTGTTGAAGTTTTGGCCAGTAGAAATGTTTCTGTAGGATCACCACTATCTTTTTGAAGCCGAAGTGTCCTGCAACCCGACTGTAGTGGGATTCTTATAACATCTTCTCTCGCTCACTTCATGGAACAAAGATATGGCCCAGACGACACAACAACCCATCCTCAAGATGGAAATTATCGAAAACTGCATTTTCACCCAACATTTGGTAGGTGGTGGCGAAGTCGGGGTCTGGCTCATAGAGTTGGGGCCTTCCAGATGTCTCATGGCTGCAAGAGTCTAGCACCGTGGTGAGTGCTGAGACTGACGGTCTGCTGAGGTAATCAGTGACACAATTGGTGCTTCTTGTTTTATACTTGATGTAGAGGTGGAATTGTTGCAACTATGTGGACCACTTTTGATGGTATTCATTATGCAATTTTCCCTGTGTCTGCATGAACTGCAGTGGCGTATGATCAGTGTGGATGACTCTCTCCTTCCTAAGAATGTAATGTCTCCACTAGAAGCATGCTTGCACAATGGAGTACATTTCTTTGTCATAAGTATGGTACTTATGGATAGTATTTGACAGTGCCTCACTATGATAGGCCACGGGGTGGCCGTGTTGAGTGAGAACGGTGCCCACATCATAGTCTGAAGCATCTATGTCGATCTCAAAGGGATGTTGTAGGTATGGTATTGAAATTATTGGGGCTGAGCACAAGCGCTGCTTCAAATCATCGAACACTTGTTGTTGGGACCAGCCCCATGCAAATTTCCCCTTACCACCACCCCTGTTTATTTGGCTGAGGGCCCATGCAATATGGGAGAAACCCAACACGAACCTTTAGTAGAAATTAGCAATTCATAAGAAGCTATGAAGATCAGTGAGTGTTGTTGGGGATGGCCAGTCACGGATGACTTGGATCTTGGCTGGATCCACATGTATGCCATGTTGATCAATGATGTTGATCCAGGTGGATATTAGTGGCCACCCACCTATTCCACTTGGACCCCCACCATTGCTTCTTTCATTTTTTCAGTTTTTGCATAGTATTGATCCAGGTGGATATCGGTGGCCACCCACCTTTTCCAAATGGCTCAAAATGACTTTCTGACAATTTTGGCAATTTACTATTTTTAGCAGGTTTTAACTTTCGGGGCCATTTTGAGGTTCCAAATGAAGGTTTTTAAATATCGAGGCTCTCAATGATATCTGAAGGCATTATTGATCCCCCAAAATTAATCTCCTCAATGATACCTTTCCAACAAGCTATCACACGCCTAAAACGAAGATCGTATGCAAAAGTTACGACCCCAGGAAGTTCATGTATTCACTTACCCAAACGGGGCCCACATGACTTTTGGCGCTTCATCTCCTAGGGTTAGGTTTTTGGATGTCTAGGACTTTTGGCATTCCTGTTTATTGTAAAAAATGCCTTCATAGACTCATTGTAAGGATCTTCTCATGGATGCGAGTAGCGGCCACATCTCTTCTCAGAGATAAGCTACCAGCGCCTAGCTAGTTTATTTCCATTCCGTTTGTAAGCATATTTCAGTCATTTGTTATTAATGAAATGAAGTCTTATTTCCATTGCATCTTTGTGTTTATGTGTATTTCTATATTTCATTGTGTTCCTACATAAATCCGAATCAGTGGTATCAGTGTGGTCTGCTCATTCTCGATCCTTCTTTGCATGTCCCCAATGAGATCGGGGTATAAGGAGTTGGGGCTCGATCTGGTTGAACCCTTGCAAGATCAGCCTCGCAAACCCCGACGACCGCCCATGGGGGAAGAAAAGAAAGATGAGGGAGTGGGATATCCTATAAAAATGTTGCTTGAGGAGGCCCTCAAGAAACAAAGGAATGCGATGATGGACAACTTTGCCTAGATTCTTCAACGAATTTCGACTGGCGGTGCATCGACATCCAGAAGCCACTCTGGAGGTGACACTCCTTTTAAGGTACAAGTAAACTTTGAAATTCCCATTTTTGACGGCCAAATAGATGTAGATTCCATAGATAGATGGTTGAATCTGTTAGAAGGATATTTCTCGGTTCATGACTTTTTCGACCGAGAAAAGATTATTTTCGCACTCCTCAAAGCCGCCCCCCATGTCGAGGACTGGTGGGAAACCTAATCAGAGCAAGAGGGCGAGGGAGAACCCTCTTTGTTCTCAGCCATATCCACTTGGAATTCTTTCTGAGACACCATCAAGGAACAATATTATCCCGTGGGGAGCTATGAGGACAAATACATACAATGGACTACGTTGCGGCAACAAAGGGACCAAGATGTGCATGAGATGACGAATTGTTAGATAATCCAAAATACATTTATCATAGTTTATAAAATTAGAATAAAAAGATTATTATTTTAGAATATTAAATTAATAATCTAGAATAATTGTTAAATAAATGTAGAACTTTAGAGATACATTATTATTGTAAAAGATATGACTCTAGAAAAGTGTCGTATCTTAGGCTCTAAATTAGGAGATTTGTTTTAAGATGGTTAAGATAGCATTTATTGTAAATGGACACTTGTTTATTTAATAAGTGATCCATATCTTGAGTTTGTTAGGACTTTTAGCCTATATATTGCTCATTTCAAGAGTATTGAGAGTTGTGATGTAAACTCTTGCAATGTCTCCTATGTAATTTTTTTTCCTATTAATAAAATTGTGTGTCTGAGGACACTTCGGCCATTATTGTGGTATCAGAGCTCCAGTAATGCTGCTGAAATGAAGAAGCGATTTGCTGATCGGCGAAAGAGATCTTTGCGTTTGCAGTCCAAGGAATGTCGGCGCATACTCTGCCAGTAAATCGGTCAGTTATTGTTAAATTTTTTTTAAAAGGGAAAAGAAATTGTTGACAAAAAAAAATTG
>ML802214.1:414735-425649 GCA_009831015.1 Picea engelmannii | reverse complement strand
CAGGTGAAATGAAAACGATATGTCTCAGGAGGATAGGTGAAGGTTGTCAAGCTGGAAAGCATGAAAAAGGATACTGATTGGGACATGAGAACCTTGTGGTAATCCATGATCACCTAGACTATTTTGTGTTGTGGTAACACAAATAGGAGGGATGCCTTGACAGAGAAAGTCTGAGGAATGCCTCGACTGTAAGGCTCAATCAAGTCTTTAGAACTTTTCTTATGCGAGAAATACTTGGCAAGCCAAGATGGGTCACCTGAGGGCCTATATAGCAGAGAAGGGGATGCCTGAGCCTGGGCCTGGAGGGTGAGTGACCGCAAGGAAGAGGAGACCTTGATAATTCTTATATGCTATTGATTGGGATCATGCAAACAATGGGTATGTCCAGGAAAAACAATGAGCCAAGATAACAAGACATACATGTGGATAGAAATCCATGAACTACACAGATAATTATTGTGCTACATTGTGAGATATTTCCACTTGAATTTTGAACAACAATAATATGTTTTCACATGAAATTGTGATTAATGTGCTTATTTTCCAAGAATTAGTGAAGACAGGTGAAGAAGGCCAAGAGTTTGAAAAGGACCTGACCAAGAAAGAGGGTCAAGACTTATGAAGCAACTGAATGAGAAAGGCATGACATGTGTTACTGAGAAAGAACACCGAGGACAATGTTCCTTTTAAGGGGGAGGGGATTGTAATACCCATGTTTCCCTCAGCTTGTAATTAATCATTGATTAGGATTACCATGCTATGGCATGTGAACGATGTAAATGTATTTTGTTTAGATTGTCAATGACTGACWGTGAGGGTGAAGCCTTGAAGTATTGGCCATGATATCACTAGAGGAAAGAATGAGAAAACTATAGAAAGGGTTTATTATGTCAAATGACCCAAATTTCCCCTTGCTGAAATAATAAGCCTCATCATGATCCCAAGGAGAAATCAGTTAATAAGAAAAGGATTGGTGGTTGGACCATCAACCACCCTAATGAATGGAAGCATGGAGGGTATGGCTGGGGAGACAGAAAATTGTCACCCCAAAGTACCACAGAGGGAAGTTTTCCTGCAGGCCCAAACTGACCCAAGTTTCCTTCTAAAAGAAGGAACATGATAGGTTCAAAACTTTCCTGAGGAGGAGAAAGGCGTGAAAGAATCAACATGAATACAGATAAGAGAGACACATGGGAAGAGAGAGGACAAAAGGCTCTCCAACTGAGAAGAGGAACTAAAAGCTTGATATATTCTGGTTACTGGGAAGAACAAGAGAAAATATCTCAGAGAACTTACAGGAGAATGTGAACCGAGCAGGAGGCTGGGAGCTTGATGCTGAGGAGGCATATAATAAACCTCGCAGAGACCGTGACAGAGAAATAATCCCTAAGAAACTGTGAAATTTCCCTAGTGATATCATGCCTTGGCACGGGGGTGGCCAGAGTGATAAGATTGAATACCTCTGAGCCTATGTTCGGGTGGAAAGGAGGACCCCACAATCGGTTGGTTGGTTGAATCTTGTATTAGATAAGAATTCTCATACCCTGCAGAACTAAACTGTGATAATAAAATAAGGTTGAATATCTCGTGAATGTGTCAAGAATGTGTATGTTTGTTTCATGACTTGACTATTTTTCTCTTCATTTCACATGGTCATGTATTTAAGCAATTAAGGACCTATATGGTTGAGTATGACTGATATACATAATTTTTCGAGCCTCCTATAGTGGCTCGAATTAAAGGAAAAAAAAATGTGATTTTTCTAACCATAGGCCCAATTTTCATATGTGCACATTTACGCTTCCAGTCATTTGGATCTCCTGAGAAAGGGGTCTTTTAAGCTCATGAGAGGTAGTACGAAGGTGCACAAAACCTTGGAAAGATGTGCAGGGATTAAGAACTCTTCAAGTTCTAAAATTCCGAGAGAAACACAAGGAGTATTCACACACCTCATTTGAAGTATTTGCAAGCTCTGGAGGTATAATGCTTGTAGAATGCAACCAATGGTCATACCATTCAGGCCTTTCACCTGTGTGACCAAGGGATCTTTCCCATAACCTTAATGATTCAGGTGGATATCGGTGGCCACCCACCTTTTCCAACTGGCTTAAAACAATTTTCTGGCTATTTTGGTAATTTACTATTTTTAGCAGTTTTTCACTTCCAAAGCCATTTTGAGGCCTTAAACGATGTTTTTTGAAAAAGGGGGAGAAATGTGGAAGTTCCTTTGATATTTCCCCCAAAATGAATCTCCTCAATGATACCTTTCAAACGGGCTATCATACGCCTAAAACAAAGATCGTATGCAAAAGTTACGACCCTGGGAAGTTGATGTACTAACTTACCCAAACGAGGTCCACATGACTTTTGGCACTTCATCTCCTAGGTTTAGGTTTTTGGATGTCTAGGGTTTTGGGCATTCCTGTTTATTGTAAAAAAATCCTTCAAAGCCTCATTGTAATCATCTTCTTGCGAATGAGCGTAGGCGTCACATCTCTTCTCAGAGATAAGCCGCCACCATTCCAACAAGCTTGTTTCCGCTGCATTTTACAGTTTCAACTTATTTCCTTATTGAATAGAAAACCAGTTTTAATGTATCTCTGTTATTTTGTGTTAAGCACCTGTTAATAATCTGTAGTCATTTTTTTCTACTCATAAAATCTGGATCAGTGGTATCAAAGCGGTCTGCTCCTTGTCGTCTTAATGCATGTCCCCAACGAGGTCAGAGTACAAAGAGTTGGGTCTCGAGCTTGTTTCTCTTGAGAAAAAAATCTCTTGCACGCCCAAGAAGCCTCTCATGGTAGGAGAAAATAAATATGACGAGACAAGAGATCCTTTCAAACTACTAATTGAGGAAGCCCTCACACAAGAAAGGAATGAGATGATGGATAGTTTTGCGCAAATCCTTCGACGGCTACCAATAGGCGACACATCTTCTTCGAGCGAAGGTGTCGCCCCCTTCAAGGTACAAATAAACTTCGATATTCCTATATTTGAAGGTCAGATAGACACATATGTTGTAGACAAGTGGTTGAATCTACTAGAAGGGTGTTGTTCTATCCATAACTTTTCGAATAGAGAAAAGATTACTTTTGCGCTCCTCAAAGCTATTCCCCATGTCAAAGATTGGTGGGAAAATTTATGTGAGCAAAAGGAAACAGAGGAACCTTCATTATTTATAGTCACGACCACCTGGGAATCCTTCAGGGATGTTATTAAGGAACAATACTACCTTTTCGGAAGTTATGACGACTTGTATACCAAATGGACCACACTGCAGCAAGAAAGAGACCAAGCAGTGCCAGATTTCACAAATATATTCCATACCTTGTGCACCAATATTGGTATCAAATATTCGGAGTGATATCTGGTGCTCAAGTATCGTGGTGTTCTGCATAGACACATCTAGACCAAAATGGAGTTTTTGGACATCTGATCCTTGGGCACGGCTTACCGATATGCCGTCAAAATCAAGTAGAAGCTCAAACAAAAGACACGACAATTTGGGCCTAGGAACCCCTCAAAACAAAAGCCAGGAAAGGGTGGCCCCAACCCACAGAACAAAGGACAGAGTAAATATGGATAGTATCAGGACAATCAATCCAAGCCGCAAGCAAAGGAGGACACCGGAAAGACAAAGAAATATATCGGGAAGTGGTGCGACTTCCATAAGATCCCTTGGCATAACACTGCTGATTGTCACTCAAAGAAGTTGTTGGTGGCTGAAGTGAAAGCCTCTGAATTAGATGCGGGTTATGACTCTGAGCCAGAACCAAAAAGGGGAAGATGGATCATTGACGCGGAACCCAGTGCCACCATTTCTACCACCAAGCTCCAACCCGGTGAACGAGATGAGCCAGAAGAAAGAGAGCGCCTCTTCCATTCACAGATGTGGGTAAAATGCACCTCATTGCACTTCATCGTTGATAGCGGTAGCCAGAAGTACCTCATCTCAGCAGATGTCATCAAGCGGCTAACCCTGTTGACAACATCACACCCACAACCCTACACCATTGGATGGCTTTGCCAAGGAAGTGATCTACGCTTCAACCAACAGTGTCAACTATCATACGACATCAAGCCTTTTAAAGACGAGGTATTGTGTGATGTTTCTCCTCTTGAAGTTTATGATGTTCTTTTGGGCCAACCGTATTTATGGAAACATCATGCTATGTATGAGTCTATGCCTCATAATGTTATTATTACTTTGAATAGGAAATTGTACAGGATACCCGAGGCAGTTCCACCTAGTGTAATTTCCTTGATCTCTTCTAAGCAATGCAGGAAGGTCATCTCTCAGATGGGGAAGTTTGTCTTCTTCGTGGTTCTCTCTTAGAATAAGAGAAAGATCACAACCACATCCAAGGTCTCTACGGCTGACCTCTACACACAACAGAAGCAAGTATATAAGTTCATAGAAGAATACTCATATATATTCTCCTCACCTACCCTCTGCACTGCTAGGTCAAGCACCCCATCAATCTGACCCCCAACGCATTGCTGCCCAATGGGACAATATATTGTTGCTCTCTATTAGAGAATGAGGAGATCAAGCGATGGATCTAAGAACTTCTCTACAAGGGGCACATCCATCCCATCTCATCACCTTGCAGGAGCCCAATCGTGCTGGTATAGAATAAAGATGGAAGCTGGTGACTTTGCATTAATTACTGGGCTCTAAATAAAATCACAGTCAGAAACCGATACCTGATTCCTCGAATCGACAACCTCCTTGATCAACTCATGGGGGGAAAATACTTCAGTAAGATTGATCTAAATTCTGGCTACCACCAAGTCCCGATAGAGCAGACAGATGTATGGAAGACCGCCTTCAAGTCAAAGGAAGGCCTTTTTGAATGGTTGGTCATGCCATTTGGTTTGAAAAATGCTCCAACCACTTTCATGAGGATGATGGACAATATATTGCAAGTTGTTAGCATCGAAAGTCACTCCTGAATTACAGCAGGGGCAGAGCCCGACGCCCATCAGTTTAATGTCACATTTTGTTTATAAAGAGATGATCAAATGGAAGTAAAACTCAGAACAATATCGTTTCAGCTCTGAAACTAGGCCAGGCGTGCATGGGCGAGTGAGGTCTTAGATAAACTCCAAATAGTGAGCTATAATGAGGGTGAATAGGGGGAAGACATGTATAAGGAGAGTATGAGAGTCTGTTATGAACGTCAGGTTTCTAACAGACTGTGAGAGAAAGCATTCAAAGGCAAGATCCTCTTACATCCAAATGCAGAAAACCAGAGAATACAATAATGTAATGATAAATCCTTTATCAAAACATAACTGCAACAATTCATGCGAATCAGTCGATCATGAACTCTCCGATTAAGATGAAAACATAGATGGATTAGGAAAACTGTTTGTCATAAAACAAGAAATCTCAAATACAAATGCACAACCAGGATTTTAGAATGGTTGTTAAAACTTTACAGTCGGGAGCTTCGCTCTACCATCCATCCTTCAAAAATACAAGAATTGGGCCTATATACCCAGGAAAATTCACCTCACAAAGGCGTGTCTAGTCACCCAAATCTTGGTGTCCCTTTAGTCAAACTCATACCAATGTCTATCTTTAAATGCCACCTTAACCAGGCATGGCTCCTGTAAGGAGGGTAGCTGAGACGTTAAGTGCTTGGCTAGTGTGTGTAAACTTCTCTGTTGAGTTAAGGACTTCGGCATGGTCTCTTTGAGAAAATCGATACACAGGACCTCTGCGAGTAGGAGGCTCTCCAGACCCTCCATTCCCCTCATTCAATGAACGAAAGGAGGTTTCAACCACCCGATCTTGTCCTCATTTACTTCAATACTAGAAACAATATTAAGATTGGGTCCAATGATGCCTGAAGATCGCGATGACCCTCATTGCAATTGAAATCGGCGCCTTTGGCCTCCTTCACGCAGCTCCTTCCTCTCCCCAAGTGATCATTGGTTGTGACCACATGCTTTCGACGTTCGCGAATATGAAAGGGATAACTTTCGCTGATTGAAATCGCGATGAGCGATATGCCGAGGAGGATTAATTTGGCACCACGCGTCCCTCCAGATCTAACGACTCTTTACTCTCCCGGCGATACCGTGGGCCCCGGTTCAGGATTCTCCTGGCACCTCGCGCATCGGAAAATAACGAATTTGTTCTTTGCGTGTTGGAGTCGCAATGGGCGAAGCGCCGAGATGATGCTATTTGCTGCCAGGTGTCCCCTCTGGATGGACAGCTGAAAAATACTTCATGATATCGTGGGCCCCACCTTCTATGCTTTTGGTGCTATCGGGATTCAGGGTTTCACGATGTTGATCAACATGAAACCCTCGCCCTACGAACTCCCGACCGCCGAAATGCCGACGCGGCTAGATCTTGCGACACGCGTCCCTGGATCAGATGACCCAGACTCTGCCTTGAAACATAAGGGATTTCTTTGGTGCTATATGTTGGGTACCTTGGTAACCCCGAGATCCCGATGATTGTTGATCTACTTCATGGATGGATCTCGGCTGAAGACGTCAAAACCTTGCCCGCTCGCCCGACTCATAACCAGAAAGTTGGTCCTTCTGCTGCTGTATTTGGGCATTTTGTGTGCAATCTGCAACCTAGGTGCTTCTGCGCCTAATGAAAAAAATAATAGCTAACATTAGGCTCCATGGGGGATAGATTCGTCCCTGCGATGCTCTAAGAACTGTTTCCGCAGCTTCAGTGCCTTGCTATTAGGCTATGGAGTCACTTATTAGACCGAAAACACGCAAAAAGAAACTAAACAAATAACTTAAAGAACAATATTTACAAACAAGGGAGTCGTCTGAGGCTCAAATAAAACATTTCTTCAGAAAATGCCTATTCACTGGGCTGTCGAAAGCTTCTTCGCCCTCCAGACCTTGCAACTTGTATGTATTGTTTGAGAAAACCTTAGAGATTTTGAAGGGGCCAGTCCAGAGGGCGTCAAATTTTCCATGTTTGCCTTTATCCTGCCTGGGGGCATCCCACTTAAGTACCAGATCCCAGATCTCGAATCCTTTCTTCCTGACCTTTCTATCAAAAGCCTGCTTGATCTTTTGCTGACGACTATAAGCTGCGTCCCTCACTTGCTCTCTGATCTGCTGCACTTCTACTATCTGATGAATCCTCCTGATCATATGATATGTTTCTCCCTCATAGTCTTGAAAGAATTTCACCATAGGTAAGGCGATCTGAGTAGGAAAAACCGCCTCTGCTCCGTAGACTAGCTAAAAAGGTGAAGTGCCCAGAGATTTCTTCGTTGTCACACGATCATCCCACAGAGAAAACTTCAATTTTGAATCCCAAGCCCTTTTGTTGTCTTCCAACAACTTTTTGATGATCCTTATTAGGATTTTGTTGGAGGACTCTGCTAAACCATTGCCCTGGGGATAGTAGGGAGTGGAGTGAATTAGTGATATCTGGAACTGCTCACAGAACTTGATTAGAGGCTCAGACTTGAAATAAGCAGCATTATCGGTGACAATCCTGCTGGGACAGCCAAATATGGCCATGATACCTTCCAGGAAGCTGATAATTACTTTGTGAGATGCACTTCTGGTGGGGACAACTTCTATCCACTTGGTGAAATAATCTGTCTCTGTCAGGATCCATCTGTGTTGATCGCTTGAGGGAGGATGAATTTCTCCAATGAAGTCCAGCCCCCACTGTTGAAAAGGTGTTGGAGATACTATAGACTTCAATGGCAGCGATTTGAGCTGCTGCTTTCCTGAGAACTTTTGACACTTGATGCAAGCTCTGATTCCTTTGCAGACATCAGTGAATAAAGTAGGCCAGTAATATCTAGCCCTGAGGATCTTATGAGCTGTGGTTTTCCAGAAATGATGCCCCCCACAAAGGCCTTCATGGAAATCAAACATAACTTTCTGGGCTTCTGGTGGGTTCAAACATCTCAGCAGCATCCCCAAAGGATCTCTCCAGTACAAAACTTGCTCGATGAGACAATACCTGACCGCCTTGAGCTTTAAAGCTCTTGCCTTGATTTTACCCATTCCACCCGGAGGCTTCAATTCCTGCATTAAGTAAAGAATGTCACGATACCAGGCACAATTTACCAGCGATAAGCCATCTTGAGGGCATTGGCTGGGCAGCTCAGTTTGCTGAGTTCTTGAGCGAGTGTTGAGGAAATTGACTCCCAAGGCTTCACAATTGGATTTAGCCAGTAGCTTGGCTAGGCCTTGCCCCTTAACCAGCTTGGTGGGCTTTATTTCCAAGTCAAATTCCAGAATTTTTGCTATCCATTTGCCTCTTCTCCCATCTATGTCTGGTTGTACAAGAATGTCCTTTACGAAAGCTGAAGGAACGTATGTTGTCACTTTCGAATGCAAGACGTAGATCCTGAAAGATTTGAGGGCTTTCAATAAGGCATAGGCTTGCTTCTCCATGATATCATACCTGGTATCCACATCTCTTAGTGCCTTGCTGAAGAAAGAGATGGGTGGCTCATTCCCTTTCTTGTTTTTCTGTAACAAGACCGCTGCTACTATATCAAAAGAAGCAAAGGAGAAAATTAGGAATTCATTGGAATAGTCAGGACTAATCAGCATAGGTGTCTCAGTCAGTGCCCTTTTTATTTGGTCAAAATATGCCCTGGGCTCAGCGGTCCATTTCACCTCATTTCCCTTCCTGAGCATGGCTTTGATGTGTTTCACTAGCTCGGCAAAATTTGAGACAAACCTCCTTAGAAAATTGATTTTCCCCAAAAAGGCCTGAACCTCTTTTTTAGACCTGGGAAGTGATAAGGTTTGAATTGCTTCCACTCTGCTGGGATCAATTCTCACTCCCTCTATTGATACTATATGGCCTAACAACTTCCCTTCCTACATAGCAAACACAGATTTCTTGGGGTTTAGGGACAGACCGAACCTCTGAGATTTCATGAAAACTTTCTTCAAGTGCCGGCGGTGCTCCTTGTCTGAGCTGGAGAAGACTGTGATGTCATCGAGATAGATCACCACAAACCGGTCCTTCTCCCTGATGAAGGCTATATCCATGGCTCACTGAAATGTTGCTCCTGCATTCATACGTCCAAATGACATCTTGGCATACATGAATGTGCCCCAAGGAGTGGTGAAGGTCGTCTTCTCCCTGTCTTCAGGCATGACTGATATCTGATTATAGCCAGAAAAACCGTCGATCATGGAAATCCTAGATGCAATGGTGACCCTTTGAAGTATGTGCTCCATGTTGGGCAGGGGATAATTGTCTTTCTTTGAGCTCCTGTTCAGGTTCCTGAATTCGACACAAAGCCTGAATTCCCCACTTTTCTTCCTCACCGGAACCAAATTGGCTACCCATTCAGAATATCTCAAGGGGACAATGATCTGGGCCTCTAACAACTTCTTCACTTCTTTCTCCATGACAGGAAACAACGTAGGGTTTATCTGTCTTATCTTATGCCTGAATGTATTAGCTTCTTCCTTTAATGGGATCTTGTGTTCAATGACAGATGTATCATACGTTTTGAGGTCTTCGTATGTCCATGCAAACACGTCAGCAAATTCTTTCAGCAACTCAGTATATTCGGCCCTCTGCTCTGTGGTCAGACTGCTTGACAGCTTAACAAACTTGGGCTCCTCCGATGTGTTGATGTTTCACTCAGTTGTATTAGCATCTTCATCTGAAACTCTACCCTTTATTTCCACATCATTCCCATCGAACAATTTTTCCAACGGGACTAGTCCCCTCAGAATGTGATTGCTAGGTAGCTGAATAATCTGGTGGTTAGCAATTTTATTTAAAAACACCTCGGGGTGAGGGTCACCTTCTGTGTCAGGATCCTGATCAATGTGCAACGCAGAAAAATCATCAATGGAACGGAGAAATCTTCCAATTTCTTGATCATCTTCGAATACCTTCCAATGCTTAACATTGTCTGGTATAGAGGGCCTATATTTTATTTCAACATCAGAGTTGACTATGGACGGTAGAGAAACTTTGAGAAAGCTGGTTGAGACAGCTAAAGAATCAGCCACAACGTTATCCTCCCTTGGAATAAAAGAAATATTGAAAGCTGAGAAGAAATTGTCAATTAGGTCCCATGCTTCATTCCTATAATTCCTGAGTCGAGGGTGCTTAGCCTGGTAAGCGCTTCTGACCTGTTGGACCACCAACTCTGCATCTCTGAACACTGCTATCTCCTGAATTCCCATTTTCCTTGCAACTCTTAATCCTAGAACAAGGGCTTCATACTATGCCACATTGTTCGTGGTTTCAAATTCTGATTTGTATGATAGAGATACGGTTTCCTGGGTAGGTGACACAAAAAACACCCCAGCACCAGCGCCTTCCCTGGAACAGGCTCCATCAAAAAACATTTTCCAAACGGGGGTGATGGCAGGAGGAAGCTCACGAGGAGAAGTGGGCTACTTTCTGAGTTTGAGAGGAGGCTTGGGGGCATGGGTGAGCTGTAGTAAACTGGAGCCTAAATTGATATCCAAGGCAAAGATGGGATGATTGGTGGGGTTGGCCTCATCACTGATTATATATGCCAGCTGGGCTTCTCTATATAGCCTTCTATGCTCTCCTCCAAACACTGGGATAGTAGCGTATGTGAGGTCCATCTGCAAGTTTCCCCCCAGCCTCTTTATCCAATATCTTGATAACAACATACCGAACTTGGGGGGGACATTGGCCACTACAATGTCCATGACCACACTTTTCATGGGCAGTGGAAACAATGTCACGACCAGGTCTTTGATAACTCCTAGACACTGAAATTTTCTGGAGTCAAAGGAATAGAGGTCATGATAGGCTCGGGTGACTTCTAGTCCTAACTCTTCCATGACAGTTTTGGGCATGAGGTTGTGAGAAGCCCCCAAATCCATCAAGCAATTGTGCAATACCTTGTCATGTATGTTCAAGGAAGTGTCGAAGGGAGGGGATGAGTCATT
>ML802214.1:326141-378113 GCA_009831015.1 Picea engelmannii | reverse complement strand
GAAAGATCATAGGACATTTTAAGATAATTTTTTTATTTTTTCAATATTTTGTTGAAAACTCTAATCTAAGTTAGATATCTTACCTTAATCGTCATATTGTTAGAGGTCAATTGTGCAATGTGTACTATATATACATTATTGTGTACATATTGATATATGGAAAACATAGAGTGAGCATTTTCAGTTAGTTTTTTGTTCTCTATATTTCTATATTTTATTGATGGCTTAACAATGATATCATAGCACATTTGATATTGGTTCCTGTGGGATTGTGAAAGACATCATGTGAAAATTTTTGCAGTGGAATTTTTTTCGTTCCCTGGATTAGGAAAGTCGGCTTATAGAAAGAGAGAGAGCCGCCAATTTGAAGTTGAGAGGAGACCAATTTTTGTGTAAACCTTCATGGACGAGCAACCCATGAAGGTTATGCAAGGAGAGGAAGATAACTGGACCAATTTTTGTGTAAACCTTCATGGAAGAGCAACCCGTGAAGGTTATGCAAAGAGAGGAAGATAACTGTGTAAAAAATAATTCTAGGTATGATATTTCATTACTTTATTTGATTGAAAATTTCTAGAAATCAAAGAAGAAATTCTTGATTTATGTAAACTGCTTTTACAAAGATATGATATTTTCGGGAAAGCATTAGATCCGAAATAAGAATACTTACCATCATTGGTGTTTGATGCCAAGAGAAGGATTATTATTGAACATACTCACACATTGGTTGAGTGATTGAAGGAGCACATAGGGTGAATGCAGTACATGATAAGTTTTAAAATCGATAAGACACGTCGTGAGCAGTGGTTTGTTGGAATAAGAGATAGCATGAAGAAACCAGGGACATGAGAAACCCGGAGAAACCACCAAGGCATATCGTGAGAATGAATTATTTTAGAGGAGCACTCATGTGATTTTTAAAAGATCGACACATTCAGTGAGGAAGCCGAGCAAGAAGTTTTTTATTTAAAATTTTAAAATATGTTGTATAAAAAAAGTGCTCTCCATATTTTTTTTAAACGTCTTTATTATTTCGAAGGAGGTCGTGAGAATGTTTTGACTTTCATAGGTTGTGCCTGGTGTGGATCGATAAGATCCACAATCTGTAAGAAGAATGGTGTGGAGACATAAGACGAGTCTCGAAGGCGATAAAAAGAAGTATTTTATTATAATTTTAAAATTTTTCCAAGACTTATTATTTTAATTAAAAGTGAAGAATGTGATATTTATTTTAATTTTCAAGGAAAAAGTAAAATTTATTTTTGGCATCAATAAAGAAATAAAAAAAAGAGAGTCAAAAGTTAAAAGAAAGTGAAAATCAGAGTTTGACACAAATGATCAAATACGATTTGTTGGACAACACTGAAAGAATGAAATATTTCATGTAAGAGATCAAGCCAATGTATACATATTTTAGAGATTTCCAAATTTTTTAAAGAATAATTCAACTCCTACATTTTGGGCTTGTGTCTATTCAAAATTTTATGAATTGCAATTTGTGATACTTACTGTTGTTCCTTTTGTGAGTATCAAATACTGTTCAATTGAATTATGATTGTAATTGGGTGCATTGTTTGGTTGAAGCCAACACCCTTTTGTTGAGATTAAATTTTCTATTGTCAAGTTGGATTATTGTAAAAGGGTGGAATTGCAAGAAGCCCTCTTTTAGTTCTATTTTTATGGCTCAAATTAATGATTTGGTAGAGTTACTAAACACTCTACTTCTATTTTATGATGACATCACAGTCACAGTTGACAAGACGACTCTCTCTTGCATTAAAAATTGTTTACAAAATTCAAAAGATACACTTGAGTTTTTATAGCTTGAGTCACAACTCTAGTAAGAAGATCTGCAACAAAAGAAAAATCATTCTGAATATGTTTCAATTCATAAATTTTCGCAATCTACTCATACCAAAATCGGTGAAGTCAATGAAGTTGATGTTTTCCATGCTCAACTTATCCTTCCTAAACCAGTTATTAGACTTTAGGAAGATATTGTTACTAACAAGGTCAGAACAGGGCTTGGTTATGACAAGAAAGTGTCATTTTTCATTACTAGTTACTCCAAGCCAATCTAGTTTCAGAGTGTTGGATTTCTTAATGAAAGTTCATCTTCAAATTTGCATGAAATATTGAAATACCAACATTGTGACAAAGTTGGACATATGAAAGATTATTGTTTCGATCTTCATCCTTTTATGCATTGTGGAAAGCATACACTTTGTTCCACAAAATGTTTCTTATTGAAGAAGTCTGAAAATAAAAAGATGAATTCTGCAAGGAAAGAGATTCCTTATGTAGTAGCTTATACACATGTTGGATCTCTTATTGAACTTGTCCCTGATAGGGGGGGATAACATCTATTTTTTCAATCAGGTTCCAAGTTTGTTTTAGAGCCTGTGAACAGATGATCAAATGGGAAACAATTATGCAACCTTGTTCCTGAACATACAATTAGATTATTGATTGGTTTACATGGTTTGTTGTAATCCTGAAACCATCTCTTCATAGTTTTTGAGCTCTTGATAGTTTGTGGTCACCTTGAAACCACCAAATTAAGAAAAAGACATGAGGTTTTGCTTGTTACATGTTCAAAGAGCAGCATCAACATTTGTAGTTGTTCTTTTTGTTATTTCAACCCTTTGATTGGTTAGTTTATGGTCAAATTGAAACCATGCCATTTAGTAGAAGCCTTAATATTTTGCTATTTTTCAGGGTTCAGAGAGTATCTTCATCCCTATGAATATCTGCTTGACACATTACTAGTTGTCAAGAAGTGACGGTTTTTCAGTCAAGAAGGAACTTATGATTAAGGGGGGATATTGAAAACTCCAATCCCAGTTCGTTATCTTACCCTAACAGTCATATTGTTAGAGGTTAGTTTTGCAATGTGTACTATATATATATTATTGTATACATAGTGATATATGGAAAATATAGAGTGAGCTTTTTTCATTAGTTTTTATGTTCTCTATATTTTCTTGACATGTTCAAAATTTGATCCAGATTTATGAGCAGAACAAAATGAATAACAGATTGAATACCATAACATAGAGATACAAAGAACAATAAAATATATCCAGTGAACAATAACTTCTATTGAATAAATAAAATAGGCTAGAACTATAAAACTGCAGAACTGAACAACTTGCTTGAATGGTGGTGTTAGTGCTCAGAATGTCCTTTTAAATTTTAAGCGCCTTCATCATTTCATGCTAAATTTTCACATTCCTTTGGTCTTTTGCCTATTGTTATAAACCTCAAATCTTCCATTGAACCTTGAAAATATTGATTTCATCACTTTTGCCCGAAAACCCTATGGTCTTTGTCTTTTGTTGCCACCTATATTCCAAAAAACACAAATAAATGTTATTTATTCTAAAACCCTAGCTCTGTGCCTTTTTATATTTTCAAATAAAAATATATTTTATTTGTAAATATTACCCAAATAATAAAAAAAAAAAAAAAGAAAAAACACAAATAAATGTTATTTATTCTAAAACCCTAGCTCTATGCCTTTTTATATTTTCAAATAAAAATATGTTTCATTTGTAAATATTACCGAAAATTTGTGCTCGAGTGTTCGAAGTCTAAACCTAAACCATATCACATATCCAATCACTACACCAAACCAACACATAAGCCATGTAATTACCAAGCTCAATGACAAGTGCAAGCCCGCCACTAATCCTTATATCTCATCGAAATTTTAATATGGGTATCGGTGCATATAAAGGCCATTAGTTTTACCTCCCCGAGACATGTGGGATATGTCTCCTTAGTCATTTTTAAAAGAATATACAGGCTGCCAGCTATCACGTTTCGATGAGATTACAAATGCCAAAGACTATGCAGGTGTCGAATATGTTTCAAAAACGCCAGAGAAAGTGCTTTCCAACACCGATTGCAATCCATTTCAACTCGGCTTCCATTCATTTCTTATCAAAATTGTTTCTGCTAAATATAGAAGGGTTTCAAGGGAAGTCTTAACCCCGCATGTTGGGGGCATTTTTTCCTTACAGAGAAAGAGGAAGGCTTGAAGAGTATCACGGGGCAAGCGAGGAATATGATGGTTTGGTATCCAAAATAGCTAAGCGGGGCCTTAGATCCTTCAATGTTCGTTATTTCGCTAGCTCCATTATTCCGCCCGTGTTCGTTGACAATAATATCTGCGTCATTTGCCAAGCTCATCACAAGTTGCTTCAGGACACAACAGTGTTGAACATAAGAGTATGCCATGCTCTGGTATATTAAGAGGTTTGGTTGTTTTGGGCTTGTTTTCCTTTAAGGGTTTGTACAATACATGAAAGAAAAGTTTCATGTGATATACAAAGAGTTTTGGAGCTTTAGTTATAAAGGTCACGGAGGCCATGTCGAGGGGAAATACCCTGGTTACCCAACCAATGTATGGTATTTAACGGGAGGATGGTTCTGTTGACCCAAGCATTGGAGGCTTAATACTGGCATTGCATTGGATGGTATCTTTCTCGTTTCCATTCCGATTACGGTCAAGTCAGTGGAGCTTGAGCAACGTCCAAACTATCTAGTTCGCCAAATTCCATCTCATAAGTGGTGCAAAAAACTTCCAGAGCCAGAAACAGTGGTCTTTCATATCATTACAGAATCCTCAATGCCTTCATGGGATTGAGGTTTTGAGATTTCCTAAGTTGTTGAATTTAAGTGAGGTTGATCGTAAGCGATGAATGGAGGTTACTTGTAGGGGTTTGGACTTATCTATTCCAGTGGATGTAGAGGCATTTTCATCTTGGAGGAACTATACCAACATTGATTTTGATATTGTAAACATAAAACCTTTCAAATGCTTGAAGAAGCCTTCTCCATTAAAAAACTGTCTCAATGGTTTTGGGTTAAATCTATCTACTAAGCCTTTTAATGATGCAATGGATATTTCTCCAATTAATAAGAGGAGAAAGGAGTTGATTTATTTGGACAACAAGGATGAATATTGTTTTCCCACATCTTCACTTTTTGAAAGAAACCAAGACCTTGAAATTCAAATTCAAGATCATGCACCATCTTGGTTGAATGCTTTTTGGGAGCGATGAGACATTCATCTAGACTTGTTACAACAACAAATACTATTTATGAGGACGACAATATTTGATTATGGTAAGCTTTCCTTTCACTGATATCCACAGGGTGAGAGTATCTTGGCATAATACTGTTACACATGGTCTTGTCAAAGTTCATTGTATTAGCACAGCTCAGGCTCCATATATTCTGAGAGGAGATAGGAACCTCAAACTTACAGATCCATCTCCTGAGCATTGCCCTTCTGGGGAGTTTGTGAGAGAGATAGCATTGGAAAAGACATGCAAAGGAGGTAAGAGATTAGATAAATGAACATGGCAGAATTGGCACTTGGTAAAGGAAGCAAGACAGATGAAGTTTATAAAGCTCGAACAAGCATAAAATTAAAGGAATAAGCAGAAAAGCAGCAAACACTCTAATGAAAGGAACTTTGTAGTTGTTCCACAAGTAGAAAAAGATTCGACACAAATTTTAGAGATGTTGAAGCATACTCCTATGATGATGAGGCTATCAAGAAAGCTGAGGCAATGGGAAAGCCAGGGCTCATGAGCATTAATGCTAAAGATAGCAATTTTATATTCACTGTGGAATCCACAGGAGCACCCAAAGCTGCTCAAAATGCTTCTTAATGCTATTGATATCTTTGAACATAAATCCTATACAAAGAATGTTAGTATGATCATCATTCAATCAAAGCAAATCCAAGACTTCTAGGCAGTCAAATAACATCCAGATCCACTTCGAAGATTTGACTCAACTCTTGTATAAAGAGTTTGCAACAATTAAACAATATTTTTATACATAGTATGCTGCAAACTCCTGTAGGTGGAAGATTTGATTAATTTTGAACTTATCTTCAACATTTTCAGCAGGTGACTCATGGCCCAACTGTGATTGAATTTTCCAGAAAAATTAGTCATCCTCCAGAAAGGATGTGGACCTATCGAAGACCTAGCTATGATAAGGATTTGACTCCATAATAATAGGATCTTCATCCTATAGTTTTGTTAATCCCTTCTTCAAAGATATTAGTTAATCATTGTAAGGCTATCAAGCCAAAACATTTCTATAGTGAAAAGGGAGGTTCAGTCCTCGAGACTGGGTTCGAAATGGAAGATCCATATGTACTCCTTTTGTGATTAAGACCTTTGAATATATTATAGAATGATAAGCTTTTGTCATGTGACACTGTCCAGACCTTCATTTTCCTTTCTTATTCTGTACTTGTAAGTTTGATCTAATTTTCATTTCATTGTTTATCTTATGATTGATAATTGTGTTCTTATCTCGCATAAATAAAGAGTCACAAGTCATTTGCTAGTTATATTCAACCTTTAACATATATTTTAATAGATGTGATGTTGTTGGCTTAGTTAGCATTCTTCAGCCACTTCAGTTTGACAAATTATCTGATTAGTACCCTTTGATAGCCTTTTTCTGTTCTTATGTGTTCGAATTTGTCTTGAGTAGAAGAGTGAGTGTGTGAGGTGTTCATCTTTGATCCATTACTTTTATACCTTTATTTAAACATTTGATGAAGTTACCAAGCTTGTTCCCCTTACATTCAGGGAAAGACTCTTGGAGTGATAACAAGTGGTAGCTATCTATGAGAAGAGATGTGGCTGCTACACGCATTCGTTTGAGAAAAATGATTACAATGAAGCCCATAGGCCTTTTTAACATTACTTGTGAATTCCAAAACCCTATAAATCCAAAAACCTAACCCTAGGGGATGAAACACCAAAAGTTGTGTGGGCCCCGATGGGTAAGTTGGTACCTCAACTTCATGGGGTCGTAAATTTTGCATACGACCTCCGTTTTAGGCGTGTGATAGCCCGCTGGAAAGGTATTTTTGAGAACTACAAATTATGCCATCAAAATCTAACTTTTTCTATAGTTTGGCTATGGAAAGACAAAAAAAAAAAAGACTATTTAGGGCCCCAAAATGACCCTAGAAGTACATAAAGATGTACCGATATGAAAACTTCCAAAATAAGATAGTTGGAATAGGTGAGCGGCAACCAATATCCACCTGGATGCTATGTAGCACTTCAAGACATCCCAGTAAGTGCAGAACCCACAATTACAAAGAAATGTCATCATTACAAAGAAACGTGTTGAACACAAACTGTCAAGATGAGCTAGTTGGAATAGGTGGGTGGCCACCAATACCCACCTGGATCAGTCCTCCCCCCATAGGAAGAAATGGTCTACATTGCATTGAGTGCCCCCATCAAGTGAGGAAAATTATGTTGAATTTGGCCTTGGGTGATCCACTTGCCTTGGTGCAAGAGTTGCCCTGCCTTGACAACCTGATAAAGCTGGATCCTCTGCTGGCGAGTTCCCTTCACCTGTGTGTCCGCTATTTAATAAGTGGATTCTTGTTCAATGCAGTAAGGGTTGATATCTATTGGTTTCAATTGTTCTACGATCTCTAAGGTGTCCAATAATGGTGGAAAATGTGGCTGAAGGAGGTCCACATTGAACACTAGGTGCAAGCCAAGGAAGGGTGGAGTATTGAGCTCAAAATCATTGCTACCCACAACCTTGGTGATAGTGTAAGGCCCACATCGAAGTGGGTAGAGATATCGATGGGGCCCTGTAAGGAACTCTTTCTGCAAATGTAACTATGATCCAGATTTGGATCCAGGAGCTTGATAGGGCTCAAAAAATCCTAAAAATAAATATTCTCAAAATGACGTCAAAACAGATGTGTGCAAAAGCCTTGTCAATACGAACCCAATGCAACTTGAACGGGCTCAAACATACATCGTATGCTCTTGATATCGTGATCTGAAGTTCAGATCAAACTGGCAAAAAGTCAAAGTCAAAGTCAATAGTCTGTACTGCTGATGTCAGCAGTACGTCAGTGGGACAGGTGGCAGATGATGCCAGCATGACGTCAGTAGAACACATGGTAGCACCAGAACATGCCACGTGGCAGTCATTTTTGGCATTTTTAGGGGTTGATTTGGACCAATAAAAATTGGACATGTGGCAGTCTATACAACATGACACATGGCAGGTACGGTGATGACGTGGTAGGTGTGCTTATGTGGCCAATTGCTAACAAGGAAGGTAGGGAGCTGACACAAAGGCGAATCATTGATTGACAAGTGGCATCAGTCTAGGGAGTAAGGAGGTGCCACGTGGCACCAGGTGGTTGGCTCATTTGATTGTATGTTATAAAAATTATGGTCTCCACGAGTTTTGAACTTATGACCTCCAAGGTAGGCTACGACTTGGGAATAATTTATATGTCATTGCACTACTATGTGACTTGTTATAACAAGTCCACAAAATTATATATAAAGTGTTGTTAAGTATGTGGGCGTGGGGGCCACGGGCTATAGTTCGGATCCCTTACTATATGCATGGGAGTTATGGCTATGAATTATCCTTTGAATCCGAGAAGCTCAACCATATGACCATAAATAGGGGCGCACGCTCATCTTGGGGGCTTATCCCTATTATTTGGCATAAAGTGGGTTTTGACCTTATCTTTATGATTTTTTATTGATTTTATTAACCAATTTTGGTTATTTGGCCATATCTTGGTGGATATTTGGCCAAATTGAGTGCCACGAAAAGTGGGATGTTGAGATTTGATCCCTCTACCTTATGGCTATATAAAATAAGTCATTGAGAGGTTTTACACAAGCAATAAGTAGCAAAGAAGCTTGAAGCTAGGGTCAAGTAGTATTGAACAGTGCAAGTAGCTGAGCTTTGGAGACAGTTTTCGGGAGTTCTATTACTCCGTTTTTAGTGTCGTTTGTTGCGTCGGGTTTCTGAGACAGAGAAAAATGCAGCTAGTCAGTCAGATGCCCTATATGATGTAATTTAAATGCAAATTGTAAAGCATTGAATATTTAATAGAGAAAGCCTCCCTCACTGAAGACAAAGGCCTGGAGACGTAGGCAAGATTGACGAACTCCATTATCAACTTCTTGTGTACAACTGGTTGATGGTTTGCATTCTTGTGTTATCCATTATTGCTCTTAATTATCCAAGTCTTTGTTGTTGTCATATTCACATGCACCGTCAGAAAAAGGTCTTGATTAAATTGAGGTTATAGTGTGTAATTGCTAAGCTTCGAAGTTCGGATCAAGTGGTATCAGAGCAGGCTGACATTTGCAGGAACTGTGAATATGGGAAAAATATTGAAGAGAGCTAGACTCCAGGAGCTCGAGGAGATCAGCCAAGCCATGTAGCAAGAGAATGTTGAATTGTGAAGATTGGTGCAGATTATCGAGGAAGACAGGGAAAGAATGTGAACATTGATGTTGGCAATGGAAGCAAGGCGAGTTGGAGGAAGTCCTTTAGCTAGAATCCCAAGCCCTGTTAGGGATGTTGAAACTCATCCATTCCGAAGGCAATCAGATGAGGAGGATTCATATACTCCTGCTACTCCAGTTGAGGAATAGTCGATAGGAGAGGCCCTTGGCACATTCTCTTCGCCAGTAGAAAGCACTGAATACACTCCAACCTCACATGTAGTTGATTAGGAAGTGGAGTCCAACCCTCCGGAGATAACAACATTTGAGAAACATACCAAAGGAGTCGGTATGAGAATGATATCGAAGTTCGGATACCGGAAGGGGCAAGGCCTTGGAAAATATGGCCAAGGCAGAGCCGAGACGATTGAAGTGCATGACCGTCCACTGCGGGAAGGATTTGGATATGCAGAAGGATCTTCTAAGGATGAAAGTCCAGTGATTCTCTACACACACTGTTAATAGTTCGGACACGATGTTGACCACTGTTGGAAGCAACATCCAAAATTGACACCAGAATGGTTTCAGACTCGGCAAGGCAAACAGGCAGCTCGACCCAGCAGCGACGCAAATAGTGAGTCGTGAAAGAAAGGTAAACAGGTTAAAAGGCATAAATCACCTTCGCCCACCTTTACTGATGAGCATGCTAGAGTCATGAACCTTATCAAGAAAATGATTCCATGCACGTTTTGTAGCAGAAATAACCATTGTGTTGTAGACTATTGGGAACATAAAGTATATGGAAGAAAAATCATGGTGACAAGAAGTACACCAAGACGCGATGACACGACACTGCAAGTCAAAAAGAATCTGCTAGCAAAGTCAGTGAATCCAGGGCAGGAGTCAGAGAAATCCAGGGGGTATTAGACTCAATCAGGGCGTGATTCCATCAAGTTTCTTTGAGAAAGAAACACTTGCTCACATTGTCAGAAGATAGGACATTGTGAGGATAGCTATTGGAGGTTGCATCCCGAGTTGCAACACTCAACAAAGCCTAAAGGGCCTGAGCAAAAGAATGATGTTGCAAAGGAATAGAAGGACGCTACCGAGGAGCCGAAGGACGCTGCAAGAGGAAAGCAGACAAATGTTGTGGAGAAGCAGAGGAACGACCACAACACTTCATTGGCAGGAGATGGGTCGTCCGACTAGAACTGGGCAATTTTTATGCCCTATATGTAAATTGAGTTAGTGTCATTGTCATTGATGTAATAAAAGTGATTTGATTTATGGAATCACTTATTGAGTCTAGTTAATGTTAAGTCTAGGTTGCTTGTCATTAGTTAATTGATGTAAGAATAGATTCAATTGATGTAATAAACCTTTTGGGGTCCAAAAGGTCCTTAGTGGGAAGGCGTGATCCAGATTTGGATCTAGGAGCTTGATAGGGCTCAGAAAAGCCTAAAAAGAAATGTTCTCATAATGACATCAAAACATACATGTGAGAAGGCCTCATCAATACAAACCCAACACAACTTTAACGGGCTCAAACGAATGTTGTATGCTCCTAATATCGCGATCCGAAGTTCAGATCAAACTGGTAAAAAGTCAAAGTCAAAGTAAACAGTCTGTACTGTTGACGTTAGCAGGACAGGTGGAAGACGATGTCAGCATGATGTCAGCAGGACATGTGGTAGCACTAGGGCGTGCCACGTGGTAGTCATTTTTGGCATTTTTAGGGGTTGATTTGGACCAATAAAAATTGGACACGTGGTAGTCTATACAACATAACACGTGGCAGATACGGTGATAACATGGTAGGTGTGCTTACATGGCCAATTGCTGATAGGGAAAGTACGGAGCTGACACATGGGTGAATCATTGATTAACAAGTGGCATCAATCCAACGAATAAGAAGGTGCCACGTGGCCCAGACTTGGGCTGCCACATGGCACTAGGTGGTTGGCTCATTTGATTGTATGTTATAAAAATTATGGTCTCCACAAGTTTTGAACTCGTGACCTCCAAGGTAGTATATGACTTGGGAATAAGTTGTATGCCATTGCACTACTATGTGACTTGTTATAACAAGTCCACAAAATTATATATAAAGTGTTGTTAAGTATGTGGGCGCGGGGGCCACGGGCTATAGTTCAGATCCCTTACCGTATGCATAGGAGTTATGGCTATGAATTAGCCTTTGAATCCGAGAAGCTCAACCATATGACCATAAATATGGGTGTGCGCTCATCTTGGGGGGCTTATCCCTATTATTTGGCATAAAATGGGTTTTGACCTTATCTTTATGATTTTTTATTGATTTTATTAACCAGTTTTGGTTATTTGGCCATATCTTGGTGGATATTGGGCCAAATTGAGTGCCACAAAAAGTGGGATGTTGGGATTTGATCCCTCTACCTCATGGATATATAAACTAAGTCATTTAGAGGTTTTACACAAGAAATAATCAACAAAGAATCTTGAAGCCAAGGTCAAGTAGTCTTGAGCAATGTAAGTAGCTGAGCTTTGGAGGCAGTTTCTGGGAGTTCTATTACTTTGTTTTCAGTTCCGTCTGTTGCGTCAGGTTTCTGAAACAGAGAAGAATACAACTAGTCAATCAGATTCCCTATATTATGTAATTTGAATGGAGATTGTAAATCATTGAATATTTAATAGAGAAAGCCTCCCTCACTGAAGACAAAGGCCCGGAGACGTAGGCAAGATTGTTGAACTCCGTTATCAACTTATTGTGTACAATTGGTTGATGGTTTACATTCTTGTGTTATTCGTTATTTCTATTAATTATCCAAGTATTTGTTGTTTTCATATTCACATGCACCGTCAGAAAAAGGTCTTGATTAAATTGAGGTTATAATGTGTAATTGCTAAGCTTCGAAGTTTGGATCAAACTAAAATTTGTCTCCCACCTGAAAATGGTGTGGTACTCAATGTTGATCATGGAGTTGCTTGTACTTAGAATTGGATTTCTATAAAATCAGATTCCCTATATGATGTAATTTGAATGCAGATTGTAAATCATTGAATATTTAATAGAGAAAGCCTCCCTCACTAAAGACAAAGGCCCGAAGACGTAGGCGAGATTGCCGAACTCCATTATCAACTTCTTGTGTACAATTGGTTGATGGTTTGCATTCTTGTCTTATCCGTTATTTATATTAATTATGCAAGTCTTTGTTGTTGTCATATTCACATGCACCGTCAGAAAAAAGTCTTGATTAAATTGAGGTTATAATGTGTAATTGCTAATCTTCGAAGTTCGGATCAAACTAAAATTTGTCTCCCACCTGAAAATGGTGCGGTACTCATTATTGATCATGGAGTTGCTTGTACTTAGCATTGGATTTCTACAAAATCTCATGGACATGTTGGTAGATGTGTTGAATCCATTCAATGAATCTGGTGGCTTTGTCGGCCTTAGACTAAACATGGGAAGATTCTGCCTGTGTGGTTGCAAGATGTAGTGCAACATCAATGGTACCCAAAGGTTGGAATCCCAACCCCACCTAAAATGGGCTATGGCCGGTGGAGCTATGGAGATCCCTATTGTAGTTGTGTTGAACATAGGGAAGACTCTTATCCCATGTACGTGGATGCCTAGAGTTGTACATGCACAGGATGTGCACAATTATTCGATTGAATACCTTTGGTTGGCCATCAGTTTGGGGGTGAAAAGCAGTGGATTTAGTGATCTTGGTGTCCAATAGTGACCAGAGACTCGACCAAAATGTGCTAAGGAACCTATTGTTTTGATCTGAGGTGATGGTCTATGGTATCCCAAAATGGACCCACATTCGTTCGAAGAAGCGCTTGGCAATATTTGTCGCTTTAATGATCTTCTTCGATGCTGTAATAATGGCCATCTTTGAAAATTGATCAACCACCACAAATACACAATCATTGTCCTGCTTGGTGGATGGAAGGCCAAATATTTAATCCATCGAGATGGATTCCCAAGGCCTCTTGGGAGTAGGAAGAGGGGTGTATAAGCCTTTCTTCTTGATGGATGTCTTGGAAATCACATAGGTAGTGCAAGATATGATATATTTGTTGATGCATTATCGAAGTTTTGGCCAATAAAAATGTTTTTGCAGAACAACCACAATTTTCTCCACACCAAAATGTCCTGCCATCTGACTGTAGTAAGACTCCCAAATAAACTTTTCACACTCGCTTGTGGGAACACATAGGTGTCCCATATGGCATAACAGTCCATCCTGGATGTGAAAATCATTGGCATTCACACCTATTCCCAAGAGCTGATAGGTGGTGGCGAAGTCAGGGTCACACTGATAAAGTTGGGGCCACTCAGATGCCTCATGCCCATAAGAATGGAGCACTGTGGTGAGTGTAGAAATGGGAGGGAAACTGAGGAAGTCAACGACATGATTTGTGCTCCATGTTTTATACTTGATGTTGAGATGGAACTGTTGTTGTGCTCCATGTTTTATACTTGATGTTGAGATGGAACTGTTGTTGTGCTCCATGTTTTATACTTGATGTTGAGATGGAACTGTTGTAGGTATGAGGACCACTTTTGATGACGGTCATTCTCCAACTTCCCTTGTGTCTGTATGAATTGTAGAGGCCTGTGATCAGTGTGGATGATTGTCTCCTTTCTCAAAATGTAATGTTTCCATTGATGACATGCTTTCACAATGGAATACATTTCTTTGTCATAGGTGAGGTATTTCCGGACAGTATCTGAGAGTGTCTCACTATGGTATGATACTTAATGGTCGTGCTGAGTGAGAACTATGCGTACAACTTAGTTAGAGGCATTAGTCTCAATCTCTAACAATTGTTGTAGATCGGGTAAGGAGAGAAATGGAGCTGAGCACAAATGATGCTTCATATAATCAAATGTTTGTTGTTGTGTCTGCCCACATGCGAACTTTTCCTTTCCATCACCCTTGGTTACTTGGTTGAGGGCCCATGCAATATGGGAGAATTCCAACAGGAACCTTCGGTAGAAGTTGGAAAGTCCCAAGAAGCTCCTAAACTCGGTTAGTGTGGTCAGGGTTGGCCAATCATGAATGAATTGGATCTTAGATGGATCCATATGTACCCCATGCTCATCAACAATGTAGCCCAAGTATTGGACCCTATTCATGCCAAAGGATCATTTTATCAAGTTGGCATATAGCTTATGGTGTCGTAGAGTGCCCAAAACCTATTGAATATGCTACATGTTCTCTTCCCATGTTCTGCTGAAGATGAAGATGTCATCCATATATACCACCACAAAAGATTTGGCGAAGGGTCTCAATCATCATCTATCAATGTCATGAAAGTTGTGAGTGCATTTGTTAAGCCAAAGGGCATGACCAACCATTCAAAGAGACCTTATTTATATTTGAAAGTTGTCTTCCATACATCAGTTGGTTCAATGGGAACCTGGTGGGAGCCAAACTTTAGGTCAATCTTGCTAAAGAAATTCCCCCCCTTGAGTGGTCAAGAAGGTCATCAATTCGGGGAATCGGGTACCGATTCCTGATTTTGATTTTGTTTAATGCTCTGTAATCATTGCAGAGATGCCAGGTCCTGTATTTCTTCTGCACCAGTATAATCGAACTTCTGTAAGGGGAGGATTTGGGTCGGATGTTCCCCTTTTGAAGCAACTCTTGGATCTAGCACTTGATTTCGTCTTCTATCAACGAGCGTCAATAGAATGTTCCATTAGACAACGATGCACCGTGGGTTAGATCAATTGGATTCTTGACTTCAGAGTGCGTCGGTACCCTGGTGGGTGAGGAGAAGATGTCTTTGTACTCTTCCACGATCCAGTCAACTTACTTCTGCTCCAAAGAGAAGCTCTGTGTATAGGTCACATATGTGGCATCGACCTTCTTCTTACTGTGAGCACATATCACAAAGAAGATGAACTTCCCAGTCTGTGAAATGACCTTACTACATTGCTTAGTAGAGATTAAAGAAATAGTGGTAAGTGGTGCTACCTCTGGTGTCATGTACAATTGTCTACCCAAAGTAATAATAACATTGCAAGTTCTAGACTCATACACAACATGTCATTTCCACAAATATGACTGGCCTAAAAGAACATCAGAAACTTCAAGGGGAGAAATATCACATAATACCTCGTCTTTGAAGGGCTTGATGTTGTTGGGAAAACAACATTGTTGGTTGACGCAAAGATCTCGTCCTTGGAGAAGCCAGTCGATGGTGTAGGGCTATGGGTGTGATGTTATCGACATGTCCAGCTGCTTGACGACCTCTACTGAGATCATGCTCTTCTGACTTTTACTATCGACAATGAAATGCAATAGAGTCCCATTTACCCACATCTATGAGTGAAAGAGGCATTCCCCTTGCTCTAATTCTTCTGGTTCGCTTGGCTGGACTTTGGTGGTAGCGAGAGTGGCACTGAGTTCGACATTGATGATCCACTTACCACTTTTTGGATTTGATTCGGAGTCAGAATTTTCCTCTGACTCGGAAGCTTTCAGCTTGGCCACCAGTGACTACTTGGAGGGATATTTTGCAGTGTTTTGCCAAGGGATTTTATGGTATTCACACCACTTTCCCGTGTCCTTCTTCGACTTCTCATTACCCTTCTTGGGTTGTGTCTTGGATTGGTTGTCCTGAGAGTGGCCATATTTTCTTTGTCCCTTGTTTGGTGGAATGGGACTGCCTTTTCCCTTCTTTGGCTGTGAGGAATTTGCAGATCCAAACTCTCGCCTCTTCTGCTTAAATTTCCACTCAATCTTGACAACATATCTATAAGCTACACCTAATGATGCGATTTCCAAAAACTCCATTTTTTATTGAATGTATCTATGTAGACAACCACGGTATTTGAGCACCAAATGTTGTTCAGAGTCTTTGATACCCAATTTGGGGCATAGTGTATGGAAAATATTGGTGAAATATGGTACTGTCTGGTCCCTTTATTGATGCATCGTAGTCCATGTTGTGTACTGCTCCTCGTAGCTTCCATCAAGCTAGCATTGTTCTTTAATAGCATCCCTGAAGGAATCTCAGGTGGGGGCGACTGAAAATATTGCAGATTCCTTTGTGGCCCTTTGCTCAGAGTATGTATCCCACCAGTCCTTAACATGGGGGATGACCTTGAGGAGTGAAAAAGTAATTTTTTCCCTATTGAAAAATTTGTGGACAGAAAAATACCCTTTGAGCAGATTCAACTATTTATCTACAAAATATGCATCTATCAGTCCTTCAAATAATGGAATATCAAAATTTACTTGTACCTTGAAGGGGGTTGCATGGCCGCTTGATGAAGATGCGTCTCCTAAGGGTAGCCATCGAAGGATCTGTGCAAATTTGTCCATCATCTCGTTCCTTTGTCGTGCAAGGGCTTCCTTGAGCAACATTTTAAAAGAATCTCATGATCCATCATCTTTCTTCTCGTCCCCCATGAGTTGTGGTCGGGTTTGGTGCGATCTTGCAAAGGCTCGACTGGTTTGAGTCCTAGCTTATTGTACCCAGATCTTTTTGGGGACATGCACAAAGAAAAACAAATGAAGAGTAGATTTCCTTGATACCACTAATACGGATTTATGAGCGGAACAAAATAAATAACAGATTGAATACCATAACAGAGAGATACGAAGAAAAAAAAATAGATATCCAGTGAACAATAAATTTTATTGAATAAATAAAATAGGCTGAAACTGTAAGACTGCAGAATTGAACAACTTGCTCGAATGGTGGTAGCTATCTCTGAGAAGAGATGTGGCTACTATGCGCATCTGTCTGAGAAAATGATTACAATGAGGCTCCAAAGGTCTTTTTAAAATTACTCATGAATACCAAAACCCTACACATCCAAAAACCTAACCCTAGGGGATGAAACACCAAAAGTTATGTGGGCCCCGATGGGTAAGTTGGTACCTAAACTTCTCGGGGTCGTAACTTTTGCATACGACCTCCATTTACGCATGTGATAGCCCGTTGGAAAGGTATTTTTGAGAACTACACATCGTGTCACAAAAATTTGACTTTGTCTATAGTTTGAATGTGACAAGACAACAAAAGACTTTTTAGGGCCCTAAAACGGTCCTAGAAGTACAAAAAGATGTACTGATATGAAAATTTCCAAAATAAGCCAGTTGGAATATGTGGGAGGCCACCAATATCCACCTGAATGCTGTGTAGGGCTTCAAGACAATACCAAAAGTGCAGAACCCACAATTACAAAGAAATTTCATGATTACAGAGAAACTTGTTGAACTAAAAACTGTCAAGATGAGCCAGTTGGAATAGGTAATTGGCCACCAATATCCATATGGATCAATATTATCATAACGATTTAAAATTTTTTAATGTGACAAAAAGTATCACATTAATATTCTGTTTGTTGGTAGCTATTAGTCTATCATAGCAGCTATCTCTAACTTTTTCACCTACATATTTGAATTGCATTGCATTGAATTGTGCGTGCCATATTTATATATTTGAATTCCATTGCATTGAATTGAATTATGTGTGCCATTTTCAGATGGGATCTTTCATTGACAGATGACCTTCCAGAAAACATAAAAATTGCATTCCGGTTTTTCTTCAATACAGCGAACGAATTGGCTGTTGAAGTCGTAAAAACGCAAGGGCGAGATATGACAGGCTTAATAAAAAAATAGCGTATGTTCACTTTACTTCCACGGATGTACTAAGATTGCAATTTTCTCTGGAAAAGCGCATATATATATATATATATATATAATCTCTATTTTTCTTGAAAAAGATGGACAATAACCATTAATGTACTTTTTACTGGTTGCATTGATCAGTGGGAGCGATATGTAGAGTCATATCTGCAAGAAGCGGAATGGATAGCAACTGGACATGTGCCCACGTTTAATGAGTACATAAAGAATGGGCTAGCTAGCTTAGGGATGTGTATTGTAAATTTCACTCACATCTTCCGGATTTGTCTTCTGTAATCGCTATGTAGAATGAGAAGGAACATGGGGCAAGAAGTTCACTTTCAATATAGCACGAGGCCTTCAATTCCTCTACAAATATGGAGATGGCATATCCATTTCTAATAAGGAAGTAAAGGACCAAATATTCAAAATTCTCGTCCACCAAGTGCCTATTGATGAATAACGACGATCTAGTTAGTAGCTTCGATTATTAAGTATGTTTTATGCATCTTAAATCTGTATGGCCACAGATTAAACAATGCACAGAATGAGAATAAGAAAGTTTTTGCAAGTGTTTATGGCCGTAGGTTGTCTAAGTACTACCAACGTAGGTTGTCTAAGTACTACCAAATTGCCTAATAAGTATTATAATTTATACTTCCATTCTATTTATGATTGGAATTATAATTTTTACACCGATGTGTACTGTGGTTAAAATTGGAATTATAATTTTTACAATGATGTGTATTGTTATCACACAAAGTTTGTACTTAAGGTAAAAGATGGATGAAAGGAGGGAAAATTGGCATAACTGAGACTATCCCACCACTGTCACCTCAATGTCAATGGGATAACTCTTTATGTTTAGGGAGGTAAGGCCCAGGGGAGATGTCTCCGGTGGGTTTTGAGAAGGCAAAGGCTTATGGCTAAGTAATATTATTCCCCCTCACAAGTCACCACCGATCAGAAAGTCCGGCTTAATAGCCAATAAAGATAAAAGATAATCGGAAATAGTAACCAAGAAGTGTATCTGCCTAAGACAAAGCAACAAAGAAACTATGCATATGCAAGATCACTTGTTTGGTTAGTACTTCATATAATTATGGACTTTTGATGTAAAGAAATTGATAAACAATATTATTGATGAAGCAAATCAAAGTTGTAAAACGACAATGATTACAATATATCACTTCACAATAAATGTTAATGACAATCAATGTATAATATCAATATCAAGAAACAACACCTTAGCTAATCATGCAACTGCTTGTAAAGATATAAATGTTGCAATGGTATAATTCAATGTTGTATATCTTGTCTCGTGGAAAGTATTGGCAAGGGTCTGGAATGTAACTTCTTGGTGACATCGACAGAAAATATCGGAATATCTCTAAAAATGTCCCAAGATATTGGTTTAACTCTGAATATCTCAAAATATTTCGAATATATTGGACAGGTGTTTAACTCCGAATTTATCAGAATATTAGTCTAGAGATATACAACACTGGTATACGAATAGCATAAATAAACAATGGCAGCAGTAAGGTTAGTAGATGTTAGCCTACGCTAGGGTTAGAAGGTTAGGTAGTTGTTCAATATTTTGAGTGTTTGTATGATCAAGGGTACTCAAACAATGGAGATTTTAGATCAGTGCTTTATCAGGGTAAATGGAGTCAAAAAGGGCTCCAAATGTTGAAGGGTCGTGATGATAATAATAGGGCTAGAGACAAGAGAGTTTGATGTTGAAGTGTTGCTAAAGCAAGGATTCAACAAGTCAAACCCTAGGGGAGACAACTCACTAAGGTGTAGATGACCTAGACCTTGGTGGGTCTTCCTCCTTCTCTAGCTCAAAAGACAAAATTAAACGGTTGGTTTGAGAAAGAAATGTTATGGTTGAAGACAAGAGGGTTAAATGTTAAAGTGTTTCTAAAGCAAGGCCTCAACAATGAAACCCTAGGGGAGAAAGGCTCACTAAAGTGTAGAAACCCTAGGCCTTAGTGCTTTCTCCTCCTTCTTCAGCTCATTGACAAGAATAAAACGACTAGCTTGAGTGATAGATGCAATGGCTAAGGACAAGAGGGTTTAATGATGAAGTGTTTCTATGGAAAGGCTTCATCAATAGAACCCTAGGGAAAACGACTTGCTACTTGGTGTAGAAACCCTAGTCCTTAGTGTGTTTTCTCCTTCCTTAGCTCAAATGAAAAATAAAAAATGGCTAGGCTAGAAGGATATGGATAGAGTGTTTCTATTACAACGCTCTATCTTACTTCAACAAATCAAATATCTCTTAATCTTAGTAGGGACATGAGACAATGACCTTAGCATGTGCTTGTCACCTAGGGTTTAATTCAGCAAATTATAATAACAAATGCAAGTAAACAATACTATAACCATTCAATTAAGAAGTGTTGCATAAATTCACTTACATAAACCAAGAAATCATGTAGCAAAACCCTAGTTGTAAACCTTCCACCAAGAGAAATGCCAAAAATAGCCAAAACAAACTTCCTTCAACAAGTGCGCCTTAGAATTTCAGCCAAAACCCTAGATTAGGGTGCAAATTTCAGACCTCACCAAGTGGTGAGTGAAATATGATGAATAAAAAAAGAGTTTTTCTCTCTTACTTATATAGTACAAATGACTTTAATTAAATTTTAGGTCACCAAAAGGCCGACAAGGCCAAAACACAAAAGAATATTGTTTTACATTAAAATTTCATAGTGAAACCCTAATAAAGAAAATAATGAGGATGTCATGCCCCTTTAGGGTGACGACGTCCCTTTCTAGGGAAAATGTGGGCTCCTGGAGCAAAACTTTAGCCCTCCTCGAGCCTCTGGAAGTTTCCACACGTGCCAATCATGCCACAACTGCCTCCCAAACTCCCATATCATTGGATGACATCATAGGAGGTCAAAGGTCATGTCATGGGCCTTCCAAGGCCAATGTCTCAGTTGAGAGGGCACAACTCCCCTGGGTACAAGTCTGCTCAGCTGCCTCTGGTGGAACGTTTTGCTCTTCCTTGGTGCAAACACTCTGTCCTATCTTTGCCCCTTGTTGGGGTCTCAACATCCATCTGGTGGGCTCTTCAGCCCCATGGAGGTCCGAACTAATCATCTCCCCATGCGTACCTATCCAATATGCTACCCGTTCATCGGGTATGATCCTGCACATTAACAAATATGCCCTCCATGGGATGATAAGTCACAGGGATCATAGCAATGTCAATCACATCCAATCATCAATTTGATTAAATATGTGCATAAAACCCCTTTTACCCAGTCAAGTTCTCAAAGACATTATACAAATCTGCAAGGCAAGTTTGGAGGAAGTGACAGGGCATCCTATTAGGCTAATGTCCACTGGAAAAGGGATGTTTCCAGAAGCGACCAAATCCAAGTCATGTAAATGGGTGAGGTGGATAAGGGGTGTCCTGAAAAGGGGTGCAATGATAGCAGGGAAATGCAAGGCTTACCTGTGGGTGCCTTTGTAGAAGGTGAGTTTTCGCTGTCCTGGATGCAAATGTTTTCGAGCCCATTCATGCCTTTTATTCTTATTTCTTTATTGTTTTTTCTTTCAAGAATCTAATCAGGGGACACTGCCCTGGCGTGGTGACCAATGGTGGCAATGTTACCCACAAGTACTTTCACGGAAATGAGAAGTTTGACTCGTGATGAGACCCCCTTTCTCTTGGCCATGCAACCAAGAGACACTACCCCGGCGTGGTAACCAACTTCTAGTAGTGTCATACTGCTAGGTACCCATGGACTTAATAGGTTGGCTCGTGATGAGACCCCCTATCCTCTGATATAGGTATCGTTTTATTATTTTTATGGGACCCTCTTGTTTCTTGCTGAGAAGCATTTTACGGATTTCTCGGGGATCCTTGGGCATAACATCTTGAGGTTTTATTTCTAGGTTTTTATCCTTTTCCAACTTGCTTTTACCTTCTGGGCCTTTAGCCCCTTCTTCCGACAAGGCAAGGTGAAACCCTTAAATGATTGGCCAACCTAATGCCCAGGCCAATGTTATGGGGTGGATGAGTGGGAAGTAAGATGGAAAGTGATAAGTATGACAGGAGCGGACGATGACTTTTCATGAATCCCCCCAGTGGCAATTCAAAACCTATGGGCATAGGATTACTAGGGCATCTTGTCATTCCCCCCAAACATGGTCAAGTGGATAAGTATAATATCCAAGCACTCATTAGAAATAAAAAGAACTAGATGCACATATTCAAAGGTTTTGAGGATCAGAGTGACACCTGCCATGATACCCAGACACATTACCTCATGGAACAAGAACCATCTCATATACAGGACCAAGATGAGGTGATGGATGCTGCTATTACTGACAAAGTGGAGGCACTGAAAGGAATAAAAGATGGGGCCTAGGGCTATGCTCGAGTTGATCTGGCTCTCGGTACTCCATATCTAGGACCTGTGGGCCTTGAGACATAATCTCCTTAGTTATCCTTTAAAGTGGGGGATAACATGTACTATGGTTAAAATTGATCGGATTAATTTTATTATGATAATAATGATTATGATTGTTATTATTTTATTTTTTGAGATTAATTTAGTTTATTTAATTCAAAAAATAAAATATTTTGTTATTTTGATTTAGCATCTTTTATGTTTAAAAAGATTGGAGAATTTTTTTCTTAAATTTTTATATTTTTGATGAATTAATATATTTGGAGATTGATAGTGTTGCAAATATTATAAAATTGAGATTAAATGTAAACATACATAGAACATACTAACATAAAGTGTTTTCATCCTCCTATTTAGTATCATATAAATGTAAAATGATAAAAGGTTGATGTGCAATAATGAAATCTTCTTATGACATGATATCTTCTTATAGCATGGTTTATATCATATAAAACTAAAAAAATGTAAATGACATAATATAAATACTTAGAAAACCAATTTTAAAATAATGACAAAAGACAAAATGTAAAAAAATTAAATAAACTTTCATAATACATAAATTTAATATAAAAACTAAATTGTGTTAATGCTTTTATATATATATATATATATATATATATATATATATATATAGAACAACTTCCTCCAAATATATTGATCACCACATACACATTTTGTACATTCTAATTATGTAGTCATACTTTCCAAACAAGATTATATATACAAAGTTCATATATTACAACTCAATAAACTAAGTCTTTCTACTATGGTTATGATAAAGAGTTGGCACACTAAAAACACCAATTATTGATCAATTCATTGACATAATATATGTAATTTAAGATGTCATTAAGTTGTTGGCATCCACATAAAAAATTTATGTAAACCAAGAGCAATGGAATGAGAGCTATATCATGATAATGTGAATTGACATCCAATACTATATTGATTTTAAAATAATGGTCGGCCTCTTACTCAATTCATAATATCAAATGGTAGAAATTCTTAAAGTTTTCCAAAATTTTCAATTATTAAGTACTATGCTGTACCAAATCACTTAGTTAGATTAATATTCTCAAAAAGCATCTTAATAAGAAAGGAATGACACACTAAATATGTATAAATATAGAATATGCAGTGTCTTTTGTGATTTCAAAGGTTCTATTTCATAACGGAAGTCAAAACAATATAATATATAGTTATGACCAACTTATATCTATTAGGGTAATTAGGGTTTTAAAGAGATCAGATTTTTAAAAGTACAACCTTTTTTACATATTCATCGTTTTTTACATTTCATAAATTTGGAGTTAAAAAGATTATGGATTGGTTATTTATAAATCAACATCAACTCTTCATTTACTAAACATGGAGAGAGACAAAAAAGGAATCTAGAAGCTTACTTATAAATTATCAAATAATCTTGGTTAAAATAGATTTATTTTGGTTTATTATTTTATTATCTTTTTTGTTTTAGGTTATAGCCTTCATCTTCTCTGTAATTAAAAACTTTTCGGTGTTACTACATCTAATAAGATGTAGAATTCACCTAAATACCTAAATTCTATTGGTTAATGTTACAGTCTTGTTCTGTAATTTAAACTTTTTAGTGTTACCACATCTAATAAGTTGTACAATTCACCTAAATACCTAAATTCTATCGGTTAATGTTACAGTCTTGTGTACTAGCAATGTTCAAGCTACTTAAAATAATGGATTTTTTAAAGTTTGTAAGATCTCTCTAATGGTTTTCATATAATTGCTTTAACAAAATGGTTAGTAACAAAATTATAGGCATTCTGCATATATACATCTCACTATGTATACATTAACATATATTGACACTTGAACGCACACACATGTAATAAATTCACAAAGACACGGGCTTTGCATCACAAACGAGGAAAGAGGATAAACTACAAACTAAACAGTGTATTTATACATTAACAAATTTTCATTATGTGGTGTCCCTTATTATTTGAAACTAAATATTAAGAGAAAATTAAATTGAATATAGTTGTGAAAAGAAAATAAAGAGAGAAAGAAAGAAAGATAGAAAATTAGTTGTGGAAAGAAATAAATAGAACAAGAATTGGAAAATAACAACATAAATAAAACCTTTATTGATATTTAGAATTAGATGTAATGTTGACTTTCCTCTTCAAAAGGGCATCCTTCAACATGAGAAGGGATCGAAATACAATACATTTTTTAATGAGGTCACTTACGTTTATTGATTTCATACTCTACTACCTCATGGGGCCTTATTTAATAAAGATGGCCCCAAATCATTAAGTAACAATCTATTCCAATAACTAGGAGAGTTAGGGAAGGACCCTAACACACCCTCCTCCTTACAAGGCAACTTGTCCTCAAGGATGGATATGGGGAAATTGGTGGAGAATCTCTACTAGTTATCATGTAGAATATTTAGGCTATGCTACTTCAATTGGATCAAAACATCCTAAATATGTGATAGAAAATATGGCACTCATGTATGTCCAAACTTTTCTCAGGATGTAACCAAATTGAACCCTCCTTGTCCACTTTTTGAAGGCTAGTTTGAACTATGTAATTGGACCTAAGATTTTTCTTCAAGAAGGACACGCGAAAGATTGGTTGGAGCTTAGAATGTTGAGTGGAGCCCATTTGTAAGCCACTGGACCTATACATTTAAGGATAGTATAGGGCCCATAAAACTTAGGAGATAACTTCTACTCTCTCTTCTCCTTAAGTGAGGTTTGTTTATAAGGTTGGATATGCAATAACACTTGATCAACTTCTTTAAAATGAAATTTGGAGTGATGTTTATCAACCTACTACTTCATGATATTATGAGCCATTGTCAAATTATCTTTGAGGGTATGAAGAATGTAAACACATGCTATCAGGGAATTATCCAATACTGAAACCTTAGAGAGGCCTAGCAAGTATGAGATCATTGACTTGGGTAGTTGTCCATGGACTACCTCAATAGTGGTTATTGTAATAGCACCATGATAGGTAGTATTGTATCACCATTCAACCAGGAGTAACCACTAGACCCACTAGGATTGACATTTAAAAGAAAGGCAATGTAAAATAATCTCTTAAATATTTTTTGATGTCTTCTATCTGGCTATCAATTTGGGACTAGTATGCTATGTTGAGATTCAATTGGGTACCTTGAAGATGATACAACTCTTGCTAGAAAATACTAGTGAAGGTAGGATCATGATAAGTCACAATGGATTTAGGAATGACATGTAGTTTAAAAATATTCTCCTTGAAGATTTGGACTTCTAGGGAGGCCTTGAATGGGTATTGCAAGGAATATAAATGAACATATTTGGAAAGGTGATCAATAACAACCAGTATCATTGATTTGTTGCCTCATTTTGGTAACCCAACAATGAAATCCATAGAAATTTCAATGATCCAGGTGCATATCGGTGGCCACCCACCTTTTCCATCTGGCTCAAAACACTTTTCTGGCAATTTTGGTAATTTACTATTCCTAGTAGTTTTTAACTTTCGGGGCCATTTTGAGGGCCTAAATGAAGGTTTTTCTGGATATAGCTTCTTGATGATAGTTAAAGGCTATGATTGAACCCCAAAAATGAATCTCCTTGACGATACCTTTCCAACGATCTATCGTGCGCCCAAAACAACGATCGTATGCCAAAGTTACGCCCTTGTGAAGTTGATACACCAAACTACCCAAAACGGGGTCCACAAAACTGTTGTCTTTTCATCTTCCGAGGTTAGGGTATTGGATTTTTTTTATGATAAAAAGGCCTTTGGAGCCTCATTGTAAAATCATCTTCTTGCGAATGTGAGTAGAAAAAACATCTCTTCTTAGAGATAAGTTGCCACCATTCTAGCGAGTATTTCACTCTGTAGTTTTACAATCTTTGTACATTTTCGCTCATTAATAGAAAATTGTGTATTACTGTATTGTTGTGTTTATGGTTGCATATCTGATACATTTTTGTTATATTATTGGATATCTGAGATATCTCTGTATATTTCTTTATTATATATCTGCTCTCATTTCATGTTGAAAATAATCCGGATCATTCAACCCACACAATGACAGGAACATGTAAGGGTTGTAAGGCTCCTAGAGTCTTATTTTTTCCACTTTGTGTCATTGGAAAGTATCATATTTTTCCACAAAGTTGTGGATTCTATTTTTCAATCCTTCCTAAAAGAATGCAAAGTCAATTTTGGTATATGTTTTCTACAATGCCAACTTACCCACTGTTGGAGAGGAGTGTATTTCAAATAACACTTTGGATTTAAATTAGGAATCCCAAACCAAAAAACTACAAAATTTAGAGTAGAAGTCATCATATTTCCAAGTGTAACCTAGGTGTTCTCGTGGGTTTACCTGTATCTATTGGATCATGTGCATTATCTTGGCATCCACTAACCATTCTTGATGTGCCACCTACAACCAATCAGGCACTAGTAAAGATAAGGAAAATAGAGACCCTTCCTCATCATACTTCCTAGAGAGAGAATCATCCACCACATTTTTCTTGGCATTCTTGCATAAATTCTCATATTCATAGCCTAAAATTTTTATGATCCACTTTTTCTTTTCTAGGGATGATAGCCTCTATTCGAGGAAATATTTCAAGTGAAATGGTCCATTTTAATTAGAAAATGAATCTCCATAAAGTGAAGATAGAACATATCAATGACATGAAGAATAACCAATGTTTCCTTCTCATAGCTAGATTTACCCAAGTTTCTATCACATAATTCTTAGTGGTGAAAGTGAGTGGGCATCGCTCCCGCATTAACAAAACCCCAATTCCTGTACCTAAGTCATCATATTCCAAAATAAAATTCTTATTAAATTTAGGAAGGGTGAGGATTAGTGTGGTACACATATTTAAAGCCTAAAAATCCTATTTGACCTCCTCATTCCAACTAAAGGAATTATTTTATAGAAAGGTGATGACATAAATGAAAATTTTACCTTAGTTTTGCACAAGCATATAATAGTAACCTGTGAGGCCAAGAAATCTGTTCAAAAATTTGAAAGTGTTCAGATGCTCAAGGCCAATCTTTCATTACCTAAATTAATGTGTCCTAAATATTCAATATTCTCCACTTTCATTAATATAATGTAGTAATACATCTCTTCCCTATAAAAGTGTCTCCATTTCTATTGCATAACTCTTTTATCTTATGCATAGGTTTCATTGGAATATTGTTTCTCTCTCTTTGTTGGTTTGTGTTTCTTAATAGGTTCAACATCCCACAAAAAGTTAAGATGGAGAAAAGACAACATTAAAAAGGATCGAACAACATTTAAACAGTATGTCATTTATCCCTCATTGAACTAGTATACATTACAATGAAGTCTAAGGAGAAGTTTTTATTCTGTCATGTTTTGTTTTGATTTCTTGTTGAAGTTAGAGAGATTAGCTTGTGTCCTCACTTACCGATTTGTCCAGTAACAAAATTGGCAACCATACTAGGGAACATCCCCTTTTTGTCTTTGCTTCTTTTTTCTTTTGGCTTTCCTGCTTTTGTTGATTTTTCATTCTCTGATTCACTGGGTGATCCAAGTTGACTCCCAAATCTTGAAGGTTCATTGAAAAACCCTATCCTCTTTTAATTTTTTCTCAAGTTTTGGTCATTTTCGTACCCTACTGTGAGAACCAGTGCGACGATGTTGCACTGTTTCCTTCTACTGCCTCCGACGATACCTAAACGTCACACTGTGTCCTTCAAAAACCCGTGACAATTTTTGATAAATTTTTGAGTGATAGTCTTTTTCTTGCCCAGATCTTAAATATGGTTTTGGGGTGAATTTTTGGGTTTGATTATAGTTTGTTTGATAGTATTTGAATCTGGTTTTAGCTTGTGTGCTTTTGAAAGATTTGATCTCTTTCTTTGAGTGTCTTTTAGTTACAAAGCATTGTTTTTTCTTTAGAATTGTTTAGTGAAAGAACATTTCTTTTTCTGAATAGTTCGTTTTAAAAGATTTTTTTTTTATTGGGGGCATATTTGGATTTGAAGTAGCAAAATTGCATGGTTTTTAGCATTTTTTGGTCTTGAATTCTGAAAGCAATTTCCCCCTCATGGATAGGGGGGACACGAATCATGTATTGGTGTACAGTCTCTTTAACTCATTTCTTGAAGATATTGATATTGATGGTTATAACAAAATTTTGGGATATTGTGCATCTAGGAGTGATAAACATTTTCTCCTTCTCGTAATATAGCTTTCATCGAAGTGAAATATTTTCATTCTCATTTCTTTGCATTGTTTAGAGTCGGTCAAAACATCATTTAGTCCATGTAATTTTCCTCTTGAGTAAACAACAACCTTAAAATAAAGCTCTTATAAAAATTAATTAGACATTTTCATATTTTTTGGTAGCAAACCTACATTATCTTAGGGTGCAGGGCTTTGGAATAGGTTGAAAGGATAAATTTCCAAAGCTATCAAAAAAACATAGAATCTTGTGCTAGGGAGTGTTATAACAAGATTTGCCTCACCCTATGCAATATTGCACAAAAAGCCTTTTCACATTTCCCTATGCAGACTTATCATCCTTGTTTGTAAAATCCAGAGATAAAAATACATATTTTTCCACCTATACGCATCTTGCCTACTATACAACATGCATATATGTTGGTTGCACCACTACAATCTGCATACATTGGGATTTGTGCCAGAAAATGAAAATTAATGTCAAGTTTGCATGTCACGACAGGAGATCTATGATCCTTGGCCTTCCATATACTGGAAACTTTCTGACTCAACCCTTCAGTTCCATTTTTAGGGCTATAAATGGGCCAATTCCGAGCTATGGAAAAGGGAGAAAGAATTCAATTTTGAGAGAAAAGTTACTCTAGAAAATTATTTACTTCATATTGAGTCTGCATTCCTTTTTCCTTTAAATCTGAACACAATGTTCATCCCCCAAGCTCTTCCCTTATTGATTGAGAACCTCATTGCTTCTCTATTATGATCTTGCCTTTGGTGGAGGATTGAAGTGGTGGAGGCCCAGTTGGAAGGAACTTAGTTTCTCGGTTCCGAACCGTGCCGACACAGGAGTTTGTAACCTTTTCACTTCTGCTGATCATATATTAATAGAAATGTTATTTTCTCATTCAATTGAGATCTTGCAAATATTTGAATTATTATTCCATGGGCGTATTTTTCATGTTTATTAATGGATTATACCATTGAATGTGCTAACATCATATAATATCACCATACGCTTACTTTTCTTGGTTGTTGAGGACTAGTTGTAGGTATATTTCTTTGGGTCAAGTGCTCAACGGTGGACTTCACTGAACATTTAGATGAGGTAGGCCTTTCATCCTGAATTGCTAGCATATTTGTTTTCATAGCATACTTGATAAGAGAGTTGATTTTTGTATTCATTTCCATCTGTTGTGGTTTACCCTAGCCATAGAGAGATTTTCATCGTATCAAAATTGATGACAATACCGGGGATCTAAATATTCTTTCTTATGGTTTGGAGTACTTTTCTCCTTATATTTCTCTCGTTCCTATTGTGTTTCTTCTCGTATCATTGCTTGACAGCCTCTGTTCACTTTGGGTCTGAGTTTTCAGCCTTCTCCCTTGACTGGCCTTGTTTTTTGAAACATATATGTGTTTTTTGGCTTGACAGTCGTGTACATAGGTAGGTTGTCCCTCTGCAAGATGCGTACATACGCTCTGGTTCCTTGAACAATCATGTACATCAGTTTTCCTTGCTTGTTTGCTAGGTCTGGTGTTTGTTGGGTGGGATTTGATGTTTGTTGAGTCTTCTTGGGTCTTTGTAGTGCCTGTTAAGTGTCGGTGGGATGACAGGAAACTTGTCTTTGGTTGAATTTTTGGGCAGAGTCTTTCTCATCACCTTTTCATTTTGATTGTCCTTGTACATTGGGTTGGGTGTTTTGTTGCTTGGTATCCTTCTTGAGTTATCTCTTTCTATACATAATAGAGTTTATATATCAAGTTGATTTTCAGTCCATGCATTTTTATTTTTATTATATTGAAAATACAAAAATATTATGCATTTTTCATTGCTTGGCATTTTGGTCTTTTGAGTCCTTGTCAATAGCTTAGTGCATGTAATGAAATATTTCATTTTTACTTAAAAATTTCAATGTTGAATTTGAAAATTGCATTTGTTTTAGAAGCATATCATTCATTGAAAATTGAAGTTAGGAATTTTCATTATATTCATATTTACTTTTCTTGCAAAGTCATAACATCATGAGTTTCACTAGCATAACTTTCTGAGTAATCATGGCCACTAAAATTAACGCTATAATTTAAAATTTATTAGTCATGATTTTATTTTTTAGGGTACACAAACTAGATTAGGATTTAGTGCCTTGGAATAGGATTTTGTGATTAAACTTCTCCAAGGCAATTAAATCAACATATGTGTCTGAGAAAGGGACAGGAGAAATCCATTGTATAATTGGTAATATCAGGGGGCTTCGCTCACACTAGAGTTAATAACGAGGTCGCACAAGGTTGGTTGAATGGATATCCCCCCGATACCTTCTTAGCGTCAAAGATATTTCTGGGGATCTATTCGTATCTAGGGATATTGTTGGTGCCTTTACATCTATTAGAGGCGATAATTTCAAGGTTTCAGGATTTGCTACCTTTCCCATATGGTGGACCTGACTTACGACTACTCACCTATGCATCAATTATACATTGGTTTATTAGTTGCTTGACTTAGGTGCCACATAGGTTACTTGCAGGGGTTATTCTGCAGGTACCCTGGGTTAGATAAGCGTCAGACAACACAAAACCTTTATGGAGGATTACCTCTCCGTGGAGATCTGACCAATTGGTTGTTAAGCCCATGAGAGACCTTATAACTAATTATGTTACCTCCAATCTTTAGCAGGGATTCTCAGGCCCCTCTTGGGTGAGACATACCTTCTTTAGGGAGGGAGGCCACTTTCAACCACTTTACCCCATTTGTGTGCATATTGGCCATTTGACTTTTGGTGTTCTCTTTGATTACTAGTTGGCCTTAGGATTTATTTTTTGTCTTTAGAGTCTTAAGGCATTATGGAGTTGGACCAGTGTCCCCACCGGTTCTGTCGCTTGTTACAGTTACCACCAGATTTTTAGTCTTTTCCTTCTAAAAGGCATAGATTTATTAGGCGTGGTACACACGCCTCCACCATTCAGACTTGTGATTCTACAAGAATGAATATTGAACCTAGTCTTCAGAACACCGGGAGCCCTTCGACTCCCATACCCACTATATTTAATGGAACCCCTTCGACTCTTGCAACCATAATGCTTGCAGTGTTGGAGGCACATATCATTATTATGGCTTGGCCTATAGTGAATGCTCAATCTCTTGCCTCAAACCCTTTTGGGTCTCTTGGTCACTCACTGGGATATAATGTTCAGTCCATCCCTATGGCCTCTAGTCTTTTTTCCTATGGTATGCTGAACATTACTTTGCATTTTTTGAATGCCATCCTAGCTACTGGCCCTAATTCTAGCATTGGTCTTGGGGGAACTACACCTCCTTACACTCTATTTTCATTTGGTGGTTCTCAATTAATCCCTCAAATGACTCCTAATATGGGGGGGTATTCCTACTTTTAACCCCAGGTCTAATCCTCTTGCTTTTGGGTGGAATAACTAATCTGGCGGACAAGATTATACTCAAGTTCTCTCCTATATCCAAACCTCTGTGGTGTTGATTCTGACCAATATGTTTGGCACAAAGAATCCACCTCTATCCTCCAAATTCACACCTAGAGGAGGTCAGTTTCAAGATTTGGGAAACCCCTAACCCAGATCCAATCCGGCTGGGGGAAATTTTTATAACCCCCATCAAAACATTCCTACTAGAATGATTCTCAACCAACCTTTTATGAATTAGCCTGAAGGAGGAACTTACAATCCTAGACATAGCTGTGGTTCTTACCAAAACCCTATATGGGTTCCAGTTCCTCAAACACAATCTTTCCCGGGATCTTGGGGCTAGATGCCGCAAACCCGTCTCCCTTTTATAGCCATGCTTAATATGCCAGACTTGTCTAAGTTGATGAACGACCCTATGAACCATGATCCTACATGGCCCCCCATCCCCACCAAGCTTCCTTCATGCATTCCAAAATTCTAAGGTAAGAATGGTGAGGATCCTTGTGATCATGTTACTACCTTTCACCTATGATGCTCCTCGAATTCCCTTAATGACGATTCTATTCGTTTAAGATTATTTCAACGTGCCCTCATTGGGGTCACTATGAAATGGTATATTGAGCTACCTAGGGGGGCATATGGGAACTTTAATCAGCTGGTGTTGGTCTTCCTTAACCACTTCTAATTGTCAGTTCATTATGATGTTGGCCTAGAACTTATGTTGACTTTACGCCAGTACACTACCACTCATATCTTGGAACATATCCAGGAGTGGCGCAGACGGAAGAGGTTTATTAAGACCTCCATACCTCCTTCCTTTCTTTTAGAATGGTTCCTGAAGTATTTCCATGCTCCTATCTCAAAGGATGTTGCTACATCCAAGGTTACCATTGAGGAAGAAGTGATCTTTAAAGCCCAACAGTTAGATCTCATATATGCTCAGACTGGGATGTTATGCCACATTCTTCCAGATGCATCACAGTCAACTTACGACCTTAGAAAAAGTCCCAGACCTCATGCCGATGGCATTGTAGGCTCTGCTAATGTAAAATCACCAGACTCGACGACCAACCATTTGAAAGAGTTGTCTCTAAACCAGTCTTCAGGAGGGCCAACTTCGTCTTTGTCTTCCATCCCCACTCAGTTTGTGGATGTACATTCTATGCAATCGTTGGCCAACCCAAATGGTAACCAAAAACTAGGTGGGAATAAAAAGAAAGGACGTAATAATCATTAGGGTGGGAGAAATGGTAATAAACCCAATGAAAATGGTAATAATGAGAAGACAAATAATAATATTGGAGAGGGCAAGAGAGAAATATGTAAGGTGAAATTTACCTGTAAGATTTTGTTACACCTCAAAATTACTCACTTCGATAGTGTTGCAAGTGTCATCATTACAAGTGTTGTAAGTGTCACATGTTGGCCGCAACTGTCACATCTTAACTACAAGTGTTACAAGTGTCAAAAAAAGTATACCGCCATATTTCCTATGTCATGCATTTAACAAAATCACAAAGACACTTAAGACACCCCAGAGACTAGTTTTGAAGAAGAGAAGTCACTTGACAGGGAGTAGAAACCTTTTTCCATGGAAAAAACACTCAAAAACTACATTTTGGAGAGGAGCGCTCCCCTACCCACTGTCAGGGAGTGTTGGCACTCCTTGAGCCTCTTTGGGGGAGTGCTTGAGCACCCTGTGCACCCTTTTGGGGGAGGGCTACCCTTTTTTAGCAAATTCTGGGTTTGTTGAGGCAAATAATGGAAGAATCCCTCAATTCCTAAAGGTAGTTGGATTCAAATAGATGGTCAAGGCATGATCTTAGGGTAGATCCTCAATTGAAGGAGAAGAATCCTCAACTCATCCCAAATATCTCTCAAGTGGTTGGACCTCACCAAGGTTATATAAGGAGGCCTTCTCATGGTGAAAGGTATATGGTGGAGACTAGAGATTGATACCAAACTTATGATCCTATAAGTGGTATTGACAAAAGACAAGGAAGATTGATAATTATACCTAACTTATGATCTCATAAGAAGGTATTGACAATGGAGATTGAGAATTACATCAAACTTATGATCTCATGAGTGAGATGTCATCAAAGAAATCAGTGGAGATTGATTGAGTAAAGGGGTTGGACAAGGAGAATTGGAAGAGGCTGTTGCACCTTCATTCAAAGGATTGTAAGTACTTTTACTTGTTTTCATTAATATAATCAATGCTTGGCCTGTTTCTTTCAAAATTGTTCTTGTTCCACATGAGTTTTTCTGCAGTAGATGGATCTATGTTTGAGCTAATCTCAGTAGAGTAGGAAGTCTTTTGTACCCTTTTTTTTTACAGGATCTATCAAGGAGCATAGGATCGAAGCTCAGCCAGGAATTTGCAAGGACAAACGTCTCTAATAAGGTACATATATTTCTCCTTCTCTTTCATTCATTAGCTTGATAGGATCTAAAAGGAAGTCAGTGTTCATGTTAAGCACTTTCTCTCTTGGCCTTAGAAGTCTAGAGACCAAGAGGAAATCCAATTGTCCGTAGGGGGATTCACCTACAACAGAAATTGGCGACTCCACTGGGGAGGAGCTCTAATTTTTGTTTCCCACTCTTGTGATCTTGAATCCTCCCAATGTTTCAACTACACCTAATAATTTAGATGTCAGTACACCAGCCACACATCAACCTCACGTCGAATTTTCTCCTTCTTCACCCATTAAGTCTCCTTCCCTTTCTCCTTCTTTGTTTAGTGAAATCTCTAAAGAAAGTATCCAGGTTGATTAGAAGAAGAAGCAACAGAAAGAGAAGAAGAAGAAGATCCCAAAAAGGACCAAGGCCCCAACAACATCAGATGTTGGATCCAAGCAACCAGTTATTTTTAATAGTACTAGGAGTGTTGATGAGGTCAACAAGATTAAAATGAAGAATCCGAAACCCAAATTCCCTTGCAGTCTTTGTCAGGGTGACCACTTTCTAATGGATTTCCACGGTATTCCCAAGGTCTTAGAAATGTGTTCCTCCACATCATCGGGCTCTGCTAGTCATGTCGGTGATACCCCATTAACTAGTGACGTTAAGGTTGGTAAGAAGAAGACAATTGTCAAATTCCCTTGCATGTTATGCAAAGGTGATCATTATTCTCACCTTTGTCCTCATCTGGATGAGGCTTATTATCTTTTGGAAAAACTTCAACTTCCAAAAGGTTATCGTAAGCTTTCCCCCAACCCATCGTTAGTTGATGGAATGGTCAATCCGGTTCCATCCCCAGTCAGTCTGGTTGATCAAGTGGTCAATCTAGTTTCATCCTCAATTGAACCACAAACCCAAGTAGTTGATCCAGTTCCGTCATTGATCCAATTCTGTCATCTATTTTCATCCTCGATAGACCCCATTCTCCCATTAGAGAGTGACACCAAAGCGATTGATCTGTTTCCACCAGTTGATCCCATTCTCCCCTTCAAGAATGAAACCCAAGTGGTCGATCTGGTTCCATCATCAGTCGATCCCACTCCTCCTTTGATGAGTGCCAAAGTGGCTGATCCAGTCCCTTCTTTGGTTAGTCCCACCCTTCCTCTTAAGAGTGCCTGCATGGTTAATCCGATCCCATCATCGGTCAATCCCACTCTTCCTCTGAAGAGTGCCTGTGTGGTCGATCTGATCCCATCATCGGTCGATCCTACTCTCCCTCTAGAAAGTAAACCCGATACTGCCCATGTTTTTCTCATTGATACAAAATTTACCATGTTTGGGGGCATTCCTCATTCTCCTGTGAAACCCCCTCCAAGCAATGAGGCCATCCTTTTTTATTGGGGTGTGCTAACTAGACCTCGTGTTCCTTCTCACATTCCTTTCTAGATTACAGCACAAGTTTGTGGTTGGGAAGTTCCTCAAATGCTAATAGATGAAGGTGCAACCATTAGTATTTTGTCCTCTGGTGCTTGGCATGCTTTGGGTTGTCCTCAACTTGCATCAGTTACACAGAATCTATTAGATTTTAATAGAAGAACTAGTCAACCTTTAGGGACCCTTCCTCAGTTTCTGGTAACTTTGGGAGGGAAAACTATCTTTATTGATGTCATGGTAGTCCGAGACCCCTTGGATTTGTCTTTACTCCTTGGGTGGGATTATGTATATTCCATAAAAGTTGTTGTGTCGACTCTTTTTTGTGTGCTATCTTTCCCTAGTGATGAAAGAATTGTGACTATTAATCAACTTTCCCTCATCAGTCCTGACTGGATTACCTCCCTAAATGGTTCTTATATGACGACAATATCACCCCCTCCGCATGTCAATTATGTGGCATTGTCTCTCATGACTTCGAATCCCGATGATTTGGATCTGGTAGTTGACATGGTGATCTCTTCGGTAGGGATATTGCAGCCTGATCTCCTTACCCCTGTCGTGACCCTCGACATGTGTTCCTTCCAGAGTGATTTTCTTCCATCCAGTGAAGATCTCTTGGAATCCATGACTGAGTTTTGTCCCTTGACATCCAAAGTGTTATTCTGTTGGAAGCCATGATCAATAAGAGTCCACAAGCATAGTTTATCTTCTCTGTGGAAAGCTCGTTAAAAAATGAAACCGAGGTCACAAGCATAGTTTTCCCTTCTCTATAGCAAGCTCGTTAAAAAATAAAACATAGGCCTTGAGCATAGTTTTCCTCTCTATAGAAAGCTCATTAAAAAATGAAACAACAATCTGGGGATTGAACCCAAAGCCCCGAGCATAGCTATTTTCCTATGTCAAGCTCATTAAAAAATGAAATAGTCACCTCTCTTGAATCTTCATTTCATCCACCCTTATCCTTTTTCTCCATCTAGTAGAGAAATTGCTGACAACCTCAAAGTCGGTGATTGAATTGAAGCTTGTAGGGCATGTTTCTAGCCTTTGATGATCATTCTGGAGTTAATCCCCCAGATTTCAAGCTGGGGGCATACCGAGATTATTCTTTATTCTTTCTTGTGCTCATAAATACGTGAGAATGCAATCAGGTAAACTTTTATCTCTTTTTCAGACCTGCATGGATATACGAAAAAGGAACCCCCTGGAGTCATCTTTGAGCTCTTTTCAGACTCTCTAAACATGAAAAGATTGTCGAGTGATCTTGCTTCCTTTCCCACTCATTAAAAGGTTTGAAAGGGCGTCTTTTGAGTGATAATTTATCTCTTTTTCTGCCTCGTGAGACTAACATTATGAAAAAGGACAAAATTGGAGTCATCTTTAAGTTGTTTTCAGATTCTCTAAATAACCACTGATTTTACCTTCTCTGGACTCGCTAAACAATCATACATTAAAGGGCCCATATGGGACCAAACCCTTACTTCTTCCAGTTCGTTAAACAAAGGAAGAGGGACTTACCAAAGGTGATTCATATCGAGCATGTGTTACCCTCCTCGATCTCGTTAAATTAAAAAGAGATACTCATCTATCTAGATGGGGGGAAAATTGAAAGAAGCAAGCCAAGCAGTCTTTTGAGAACATTACCGGTAACCCTTATGGTCGCCCTTGAACATTGCACTTTGTCTTTGCACACATTTTAATCTGTTGAACCTCTGCACCAAGCCAATCCTTTAAGTTTCTTTTACTCCTTTAGGTAACTTGACGAAAATCACAGCATCCACTGCATCATCAAGTTTTGGTCTATATCAAGTTTCTGTTGTTGTTCCTCAATGTTCAAGGGAAGTATCTTCCTCAAGAGTCAGCCATCACAAATATCCTGTTTCAATATCCGTGTCAGTCCATGTTCATTTGATCTACCAACTACATCTCTGTGTCAGTTTCATGTCATTTATGGGGGATACATCAAGCCCCTCCTTCGACAAGTCTATTCTTGTCAACTTTAGCACATTATCCAAGAACTAGACTTAGAAACCAGTTAGTACCTTGGGACCTGCATGCCTCAATGGCAGGCTCCTCATGTCCGACAATGGGTTTACATCATTGACCTATGATCGGATGATTCCATAGATGTTTGACTTCAACTCATTCATTCATATTCGCTGGGATGTACTAGAGTACCTTGGGAATCATTGACATCAATGGTGATCTCCCTCACGCTTGTTAACGATTTACATCATTGATCGGTAATCAAGTGGTTTATGCCATGTTCGACATCAACACATCTATTCACATGGTTAGATTCATACTGCATCGGGATCGGTAAGAAGACCCTGGGTTGAGTGTCATCACTCTTATGTATACTTTGCCCAGGTTGCGAAGTAGTTCTTTTGAACTATGACACATATACTATTACATATATCCACATTGTATTGGTCGTGGTTATGTCTTGTCATCTTGTAGATCCACTGTGTATTCTTTGTGGCTACGATTAGTTCAGGTCATAGAAGTATAGATCCACATTGTATCTGCAGTGGCTATACCATTTTGTCAATATAATTATCGATCCGCAGTGTATTTTATGGCCACCATACCTAAACAGTCTTTATCACTCAAGCATAGGTATGCCTTCCTTCGGTTTGAAACATGTCATAATATTTTTTTGACGGTTGTGTGCATATTTTTCCAGTTTCTCTGTGTCCATACCCTTGCTCAAAAAAGTCTACAAAGTACTTCAGTCATCATCGTCTTCTAACTTTGTACTTTGGGGGGAAATTTGTTACACCTCAAAATTACTCACTTCGATAGTGTCTCAAGTGTTGTCATTACAAGTGTTGTAAGTGTCACATCTTGTCCTCAAGTGTCGCATCTTAACTACAAGTGTTGCAAGTGTCACAAAATGTATACTATCATCCTACCTATGTTGTGCCTCTAATGACATCACAAAGACACTTAAGACACCCCAAAGACTAGTTTTGAAGAAGAGAAGTTACTTGACAGGGAGTACAAACCTTTTGCCACAGAAAAAACACTCAAAAAATGAATTTTGGAGAGGAGAACTCCCCTACCCACTGTCAGGGAGTGCTGACACTCCCTAAGCCTCTTTGGGGGAGTTCTTGAGCACCTTGTGCACACTTTTGGGGGAGCACTACCCTTTTTTTAGCAAATTCTTGGTTTGTTGAGGCAAATAACAAAAGAATCCCTCAATTCCTGAAGGTAGTTGGATTTGAATATATGGTCAAGGCATGATCATAGGGGAGATCCTCAACTGAAGGAGAAGAATCCTCAACTCATCCCAAAGATATCTCAAGTGGTTGGACCTCTCCAAGGTTATATAAGGAGGCCTTCTCATGGTGAAAGGTAGATGGTGGAGACTAGAGATTGATACCAAACTTATGATCCTATAAGTGGTATTGACATATGACAAGGAACATTGAGAATTATCCCTAACTTATGATCTCATAAGAAGGAATTGACAATGGATATTGAGAATTACATCAAACCTATGATCTCATGAGTGAGATTTCATCAAAGTAATCGGTGGAGATTGATTGAGAAAAGGGGTTGGACAAGGAGAGCTGGAAGAGGCTGTTGCACCTTCATTCAAAGGATTGTAAGTACTTTTACTTGTTCTCATTAATATAATCAATGCTTGGCCTGTTTATTTCAAACTTGTGCTTGTTACACATGAGTTTGTCTATAGTAGATGGATCAATGTTTGATCTAATCTCAGTAGAGTAGGAAGTATTTTGTACCTTTTTTTGTTTTACGAGATCTATCAAGGAGCTTAGGATCGAAGCTCAGGCAGGAATTTGCAAGGACAAACGTCGCTAATAAGGTACACATGTTTCTCCTTCTCTTTCATTCATTAGCTTGATAGGATCTAAAAGGAGGTCAGTGTTCATGTTAAGCACTTTCTTTCTTGGCCTTAGAAGTCTAGAGACCAAGAAGGAATCCACTTGTCCACAGGGCTATTCACCTACAACAACTTTGTACAAATGACCACCTTAATCATTTATGCCCCAAACTTGAGAAATTTGTGAGGCTATTATCTCTACCATTTGTCGTACTGATGAATCCTTTTCAACATAACCAACACATTTCCTTGTGGTCCTCAAACACCAAAAATGCAGTTGGTGGATGTCAAAACCCGACATTGCAATATGGCGACTGTTTGTGTATCAATATGGTCGATGCAAAAGTTAATGTAGCCACTCGATATCAAGATTATAGATCTTCACAAGATATTTCTAGTCTAGAATATCCTCCTCCTCCTCCGGGAATGACTTTATAGATTGAAAAACTAGAGGCACCACCTTGTATTTCAAAAGGAGTACTCAAGCGCTCTACCCACAATCCAAATGCTAGAGTCACCCAAAACTACTCTATTATTGAGGACCTGGGTCAAACCCCTTGTGCGATGTCGACTTTAGAGGTACTCCAGACGTGTCCTTCATAGAGGAATGCCTTAATATCTGCGTTAGGAGCTCTAGAACCTACTGACTCAAAATTTATCAAGTTTGACGTCAAAGATGTGAAGCCTCACTTGCCTTACCATGTGGCATTCCAAATCCATGTGGAGTACTCAAAGTATACCTTCAAATGTGCGATTATTGATGAAGAAACTACTACATGTGTGATGTCCATGATCTATTGGAAATATCTCATTTCTCTGACTTTTTCTAAGTCATCCAACATATTGACTAATTTTGAAGATCATTCCTTCCGCCCTCATGGTATTCTTCCTGCCTTTCTGGTCCAGTTAGGTGCGAAAATAGTAGAGGTGGAGGTTGAGGTAGTTGATGCGCCTCTTGATTATAACTTGTTACTAGGACGCAATTGCACCTATGCTATGGTCATTGTCATATTATTCGTCTTTCGTACTCTTTGTTTTCGTCATGAAGGGAATATCATGATGATCGACCAGTTATCCTTTGCGTACTCTAGTCCCAATGCATCTGTTGGACTGCCAATCCCTGTGATCTACAATTCTCAGCTGGCAATTGAGAATATCGATGTCGGAATGTATTATTACCTTATGGGTACTTTTGACTTTACGACACCAATTCACCATGTTTATGCCATGTCTAGTAGGCCCGTTTCGACAGGGAGGTCCATTCCTTTCTGCACTTCCTATTTTAGTGATCCATGGGCCCTAGCTTCCCCAACTTCGTCTTGTGAAGGTCAGTCACATGATAAAATGGCCATGCCATTATCGACAATAGAGATTGCATATCAATTTGTTCTTGACTGTTCCGCCGATCTCGATCCTATTACCTCGTCGACGGACGAGGAGGATCCCGTTCTTAGGCCCATGTGGGCCACTTCGTTGTCTTGTTCACATGACTGCCTCAATGGGACTTTACCTTCAGATGAAGCCATCATAGAAGCCATGAATGGTTCCAACAAACCTTGGGATGATATGCATCACTGCTCTTATTTTCTCCCAGATCTTGATCAAATCGAACAAGATGACTTTCGATCTACTTTGAGTGAGATAGTCGGTCACGCCATAGATGTCGTAGTTCCACTTGATAAGCACAACATTTATGCTAAAGGAAATATGGCGAGTATTTACGATCGATGTCTCTCGTACCCATAGCAATATTGAGAACATGCATATTGATGCAGATTGTTCGCCAGAGGAAATCCTGATATACACCAAACTCTTCAAGGAATTCCAAGATGTATTTGTTTGGTCATATGAAGAGATGCCAGGAATTGACCCTCGTATTGTCAAGCATGAGATTATAACTTATCTGGATGTGAAACCTATTCGACAACGTTTTAGAGCTATCAATCCCTGGAAGTCGTATGTTATTAGGGAAGAGGTGGAGAGGCTACTTAATGTTGGCTTCATCTACCTAGTTGCCTTGACTGGATGGGTATCCAATCTCGTTCCTGTGAATAAGAAGCAAGGAAATATACATCTATGTATGGACTTCTGTGACCTGAAGAAAGCATGTCCTAAAGATAACTTCTTGACACCTTTCATTGATTATATTCTCGACGAGCGTGCAGGAAGTGAAGTGTTTTCTTTCATGGATGGATTTTCAGGGTATAACCAAATTCAAATTAAACCCGAGGATCAACACAAGATGACATTTAATTGTCCTTGGGGTACTTTTGCATATCGGAAAATGCCTTTCAACCTTAAAAACCTCGTATAAACCTTCCAACGTGCCATGAACTTCTCTTTTCATGATCTTAAGCATATAATTGAATCTTACCTTGACAATCTTACTGCTCACTCTCATAAGAGAGCAGATCACACTACGCACATTTGACTTGTTTTTGAAAGATGTCATTACTATAGAATCTGGTTAAACCCTCATAACTGCATATTTTGCGTTAGGTATGGTCATCTTTTGGGATTTATAGTTTCCAAGATAGGGATCATTGTAGATCCGTTAAAGGTTGAGGCAATACTTCAATTACCTCCCCCACACACTATTAGACAAATTCAAGGTTTATAGGGGAAAGATAATTTTTTACGTTGATTTATAGTAAACTATGCCAATATCACTAAGGGTTTCATGCGTCTTTTGAACAAGGACACCCCTTTTATATGGGATGAGCAAGCCCATGAGTCTTTCGATTCTTTGAAGAAATCCTTGGTATTGATGCCTTTGCTAAAGTATTCTGACTACAATAGGGATTACATTATTTATATTTCCGCATCTGAGGAGAGGATTGGTATGGTTTTGGTACAAGAGGATGATGAGCTCCACGAGCACGCCATCTACTATCTTAGTTGAAACTTAGTCGGTCCTAAGATTAATTATTATCACGTTGAAAAGATAGCTTTGGCTGCAGTTCACGCAGTCCAACGTTTACGCCATTATATATTACTTTGCAAGACTACTGTGGTTTCCATTGTCAATCCATTTCAATACTTCCTTACTAGACGTATTATAGGGGGAAAATATAATAAATGGATTGTCATTTTACAAGAGTTTGATCTCGATTTTGCTTCTGCAAAATCCAAGAAATCACTAGTCTTTGCGGAGTTAATATATGGCTTTCCACGATTAGATGATTATTTGATCCATGTCAATTTGTTTGTGAATGAACACATTTTTCTTGCCTCGTCATCCAACCATGGTATGGAGAAATTTTTCTCTATCTTCAAACTTTGAAATTCCCTCAACATCTCTCGCGAGATGACCGACGACGTGTAAGCTACCAAGCTAAAAATTATACTATTGTTGGTGACACTTTGTATCGTCAAGGAGTAGACAATATCTTGCATCATTTTTTAACTCACGGAGAAGACGAGTCAATCATGAACGATTTCCACAGTGGGGCTTGTGGTGGTCATCTATTCGGGCTTGCGACAACCCAAAAAATTTTGCGAGTCGGTTATTTCTGGGCTACTATATTTAAAGATTGTATTGAAGTGGTTAAGAAGTGTCACCCCTGCTAGGTGTTCACTTGGAAAATGCACTCGCATCCATCCCCTCTTCATGCAGTCATTACCATCGGTCCCTTCACCAAGTGGGTGGTGGAGTTCATGAATTGCAACCCAACTTCGGCTGGGGGGCATCAACACATTATTGTTGTCATCGACTACTTTATTAAGTGGGTTGAGGTCATGCCTACAATTAAATATAATGGGATGACTACCACCTTCTTCATATTCAATCAAATTATCACCTGGTTAGGTATCGTGAGTGATATTTTCACTAATCATGGCAGTCACTTTCAGAACGAAATGATGGAAGAAATAACATCTAAGGTGGGGTTTACACATGGTCATTATTATCCCTACTACCCCCAGGAAAATGGACAAGTAAAGGCCATCAACAATTCTCTCAAGACCATTTTGAAAAAACCTATCAGTAAGAGTAAGTATGATGGGCATATCATGCAATATCTCGCACTCTGGGCATACTGAACCTTATTCAAGACTGCCACCAATTTTTCCCCTTTCTAGTTAGTGCATGGTGTGGAGTCGATATTACCTATTGAATGCGAAACCCATTCTCTTAAGTTGGCATTTGTGCTCCTACCTGACAGTTCTGATATCAAGTGATGCCTTGTACACCTACAAAGTCTTGACGAGAAGTGTTGAGACGCCTCTACAACTATCGAGCTGGACAAAAGAGGTGTCAAGGTCTAGTACGATAAGTCTGTTTGTCCTCAATTGTATGTTGAGGGTGACTTGGTCCTACTGTATGATCAATCCAAAAAACCACTGGGGCCGGGCAAGTTTAAACCCATGTGGCACAACCCCTATATCATGTGATGTGTCTTAGAAAAAGGAGCCTATGAGTTAGAATATTATGAAGGGAATATGTTGGCCAAGCCTAGGAATGGGCTCTACTTGAAAATTTATTATTGTTGAGACACAATCTCGGGAGAAACACTTTGTATACTAATGTACTTTAGTGTATATATATTTTCCATTTCTTTTTGTCTTCAGCTTTCTTATCAAGTTTTCACTTGGTTGGAAGATGTCAATGGAGTCTTTGGTCTACCTAGGATTTATAGACATAGCCATTCATACATGGAACTTGGCTTCCGCTGCTTGGGTGGTTTACTCACCCGAGGGTCTACTGGTGTCTTTAGGTGGCGTATGCCTAGGGCCATCCATGAATAATGCGGCTGAATATAGCATCGTTATAGAACTTTTGCATGATGCTATCTCACATGGTATTTTCTCTTTAGAGGTTCAAATGGATTCCCAGTTGGTATTATGTCAGTTGAACGACATTTACAACATGTGTGATCCTACTTTACTTGGACGATTCCTATGGGCATGTCTTTTAGAACGACAATTTGATTTTATTACTTATTATCACATTCCTAGGAGTTCTAATCATGTATTCGATGCTTATGCTAATTTCATTTTATATTGGCAGTTGTCACATAAATAAAGAAAAAAAAACCATCTCATCAATGTACACATTGTAAATATAAGAAAATCCAAAGATCCCTCTTTTATATATATTTCAAAAAATATGGTATTTATAGTACACAATTGGGACTGATACCCTCAATACACATATATAAATGATACTACAATATCCATGACATATACACATGTGGCGCTGGATGTGTGTCATGGTAACAAACTATGGAATTTGCGAGACACTGAAAGAGTTGCACCCAATCTCTAGGCACACAAACCACTTTTCGCTGCATGGCTTCCGGCAGATCCTCTACCTGAACCATGGGAATCCTATGATTCAAAGGAGATAGGTTGCCTTGCACATTTTGTAGGACTCTCTCAACTTCTCCTACCGCCACCTCGTCTCCCCGATTCCTCCATTGATGTCGAGGAACCCCTTTCAGTTGCCATAGACCCACGTTTGCGTTACACAAGTGTCTAGTTAGTACTTACGGTTGGGTGGAAATGGGAACCTCTCTCAGCAGTTACTTCACTATCGGTTTTCTTGATAAGTATTGTTATACTCTGTGTATTAGAATTAAAATGCTGGTTGAATGTCTATGTATATGATTAAATTTACATTATTTGATTAATCATTATAGATGTTTATTGTTTTTGCATGGTATCTGTTTTCCTCATATTAGAAGCAAGGGAATAATTAGACATGGGTCTTCACAAGAATTTAGGAATAAGTTTACGTTTCCTATATTGGTCAAGAAGTACCTTTCTCTATTTTAGAGAGTAAGTTATGTGAATGGAAGGCACTTCCTTCAAAACAAATTGTCCAAGAGACCATGGGCTCATGCACATGGCATTAACCAAATCTTGTCTAAGAACTATGAGTGGAGCCTCTACAACTCGATAAAGTTCCCTGTAATATTTTTTTACACCTCAAAATTACTCACTTCGATAGTGTCGCAAGTGTCATCATTACAAGTGTTGTAAGTGTCACATGTTGTCTGCAAGTGTCGCATCTTAACTACAAGTGTTACAAGTGTCAAAAACAGTATACCACCATCTTTCCTATGTCGTGCCTATAACGAAATTACAAAGACACTTAAGACACCCTAGATACTAGTTTTGAAGAAGAGAAGTCACTTGATAGGGAGTACAAACCTTTTTCCATGGAAAAAACACTCAAAAACTGAATTTTGGAGAGAAGTTCTCCCCTACCCACTGTCAGGGAGTGTTGGCACTCCCTAAGCCTCTTTGGGGGAGTGCTTGAGCATGCTGTGCACCCTTTTGGGGGAGCGCTACCCTTTTTTTTAGCAAATTATGGGTTTGTTGAGGCAAATAACGGAAGAATCCCACAATTCCTGAAGGTAGTTGGATTCGAATAGATGGTCAAGGCATGATCTTAGGGGAGATCCTCAACTAAAGGAGAAGAATCCTCAACTCATCCCAAATATCTCTCAAGTGGTTGGACCTCTCCAAGGTTATATAAGGAGGCCTTCTCATGGTGAAAGTTAGATGGTGGAGACTAGAGATTGATACCAAACTTATGATCCTATAAGTGGTATTGACAAAAGACAAGGAAGATTGATAATTATACCTAACTTATGATCTCATAAGAAGGTATTGACAATGGAGATTGATAATTACATAAAACTTATGATCTCATGAGTGAGATGTCATCAAAGTAATCAGTGGAGATTGATTAAGTAAAGGAGTTGGACAAGGAGAACCGGAAGAGGCTACTGCACCTTCATTCAAAGGATTGTAAGTACTTTTACTTGTTCTCATTAATATAATCAATGCTTGGCATGTTTCTTTCAAACTTGTTCTTGTTCCATATAAGTTTTTCTGCGGTAGATGGATCCATGTTTGAGCTAATCTCAGTAGAGTAGGAAGTCTTTTGTACCTTTTTTTGTTTTACAGGATCTATCAAGGAGCTCAGGATTGAAGCTCATCCAGGAATTTGCAAGGACAAACGTCGCTAATAAGGTACATATATTTATCCTTCTCTTTCATTCATTAGCTTGATAGGATCTAAAAGGAAGTCAATGCTCATGTTAAGCACTTTCTGTCTTGGCCTTAGAAGTCTAGAGACCAAGAGGGAATCAACTTGTCCACAGGGGGATTCACCTACAACATAAATTGGTGACTCCACTGTGGAGGAGCTCTAATTTTTGTTCCCCACTCCTGTGATCTCAAATCCTCCTAATGTTTCAACTGCACCTAATACTTTAGATGTCAGTACACCACCCACACATCAACCTCATGTCAACTTTTCTCCTTCTTCACCCATTAAGTCTCCTTCCCTTTCTCCTTCTTCGTCTAGTGAAATCTCTAAAGAAAGTATCCATGTTGATCAGAAGAAGAAGAAACAAAAAGAGAAGAAGAAGAAGACCCGAAAAGGACCAAGGCCCCAACAACATTAGATGTTGGATCCAAGAAACCAATTATTGTTAATAGTACTGGGAGTGTTGATGAGGTCAACAAGATTAAAATGAAGAATCCAAAACCCAAATTCCCTTACAGTCTTTGTCAGGGTGACCACTTTCTAAGGGATTTCCCTGGTTTTCCCAAGGTCTTAGAAATGTGGTCCTCCACATCATCGAACTCTACTAGTCATGATGGTGATACCCCATCAACTAGTGACGTTAAGGTTGGTAAGAAGAAGACAATTGTCAAATTCCCTTGCATGTTATGCAAAGGTGATCATTATTCTCACCTTTTTCCTCGTATGGATGAGGCTTATTCTCTTTTGGAAAAACTTCAACTTCCAAAAGGTTATCGTAAGCTTACCCCCAACCCATCTTTAGTTGATGGACTGGTCAATCCAGTTCCATCCACGATCAGTCCGGTTGATCAGGTGGTCAATCTAGTTTCATCCTTGATTGAACCACAAACCCAAGTAGTTGATCTAGTTCCATCATCGATTAGCCCTACTCTTCATCAAAAGAGTGTAACCCAAGTAGTCGATCTGTTTCATCCTTGGTAGACCCCATTCTCCCATTAGAGAGTGACACCAAAGTGGTCAATCTGTTTCCACCTGTCGATCCCATTCTCCCCTTCGCGAATGAAACCCAAGTGGTTGATCTAGTTCCATCATTAGTAAATCCCACTCCTCCTTTAACGAGTGCCAAAGTGGCTGATCCAATCCCTTCCTCGGTTAGTCCCACCCTTCCTCTGAAGAGTGCCTGCATGGTTAATCCAATCCCATCATCGGTTAATCCCACTCTTCCTCTGAAGAGTGCCTACATGGTCAATCTGATCCCATCATCGATCGATCCTACTCTCCCTCTAGAAAGTAAACCCGATACTACCCACGTTTTTCTCGTTGATATAGAATCTACCATGTTGGGGGGCATTCCTAATTCTCTCGCGAAACCCCCTCCAAGTAATGAGGCCATCCTTTTTTATTGGGGTGAACTAACTGGACCTCATGTTTCTTCTCACATTCCTTTCCAAATTACAACACATATTTTTGGTCAGGACGTTCCTCAAATGCTAATAGATGAAGGTGCCTCCGTTAGTATTTTTTTCTCTATTGCTTGGCATGCTTTGGGTTGTCCTCAGCTTGCATCAGTTACAGAGAATATATTAGTTTTTAATAGAATAACTAGTCAACCTTTAGGGACCCTTCCTCAGTTTCTGGTAACTTTGGGAGGGAAAACTATCTTTATTGATGTCATGGTAGTCCGAGACCCCTTGGATTTATGTTTACTCCTTGGGTGGGATTATGTATATTCCATGAAAGTTGTTGTGTCCACTCTTTTTCGTGTGATATCTTTCCCTCATGATGAAAGAATTGTGACTATTAATCAACTTTCCCTCATCAGCCCTGACTGGATTACCTCCCTAAATGGTTCTTATATGACGACATTATCGCCCCCACCGCATGTCAATTATGTGGCGTTGTCTCCCATGACTTCGAATCCCAATGATTTGGATCTGGTAGTTGACATGGTGATCTCTTCGGTAGGGATATTGGAGCCTGATCTCCTTATCCTTGTTGCAGCCCTCGACATGTGTTCCTTCCAGAGTGATTTTATTACATCCAGTGAAGATCTCTTGGAATCCATGACCGAGTTTTGTCCCTTGACATGGTGTTCTTCCAGAGTGTTATTCTTTTGGAAGCCATGATCAATAAGAGTCCACGGGCATAGTTTATCTTCTGTGTGGAAAGCTCGTTAAAAAATGAAACCGAGGTCACGAGGATAGTTTTCTCTTCTATGTAGCAAGCTCATTAAAAAATGAAACAGAGGCCTTGAGCATAGTTTTCCTCTCTGTAGAAAGCTCATGAAAAAATGAAACAACAATCTGGGGATTGAACTTGGAGCCCTGAGCATATTTCTTTTCCTGTGTCAAGCTCATTAAAAAATGAAATAGTCACCTCTCTTGAATATTCATTTCATCCAACCTTATCCTTTTTCTCCATCTAGTAGAGAAATTGGTGACAACCTCAAAGTTGGTGAATGAATTGAAGCTTGTAGGGCATGTCTCCAGCCTTTGATGTTCATTCTGGAGTTAATCCCCCAGCTTTCAAGCTGGGGGCATACCGAGCTTAGTCTTTGTTCTTTCTTTTTCTCGTAAATACGTGAGAATGCAATTGGGTAAAATTTTATCTCTTTTTTGGACCTGCATGGATATATGAAAAAGGAACACCTTGGAGTCGTCTTTGATCTCTTTTTAGACTCTCTAAACATGAAAATATTTTCGAGTGATATTGCTTCCTTTCCCACTCATTAAAAGGTTTGAAAGGGCGTCTTTCGAGTGATAATTTAGCTCTTTTTCAGCCTCACGAGACTAACATTACGAAAAAGGACAACATTGTAGGTGTCTTTAAGTTGTTTTCAGACTCTCTAAATATGAAAAACCACTGATTTTACCTTCTCTAGACTCGCTAAACAATCATACATTGAAGGGCCCATATGGGACCAAACCCTTACTTCTTCCAGTTCGTTAAACAAAGGAAGAGGGACTTACCGAAGGTGATTCATATCGATCATGTGTTACCCTCCTCGAGCTCGTTAAATTAAAAAGAGGTACTCATCTATCTGGATGGGGGAAAAATTGAAAGAAGCAAGCCAAGCAGTCTTTTGAGAACATTACCAGTAACCCTTACGGTCGCCCTTGAACACAACACTTTGTCTTTGCATGCATTTTAATCTACTAAACCTATGCACTGAGGCAATCCTATGAGTTTCTTTTACTCCTTTGGGTAACTTGACGAAAATCACAACATCCATTGCATCATCAAGTTTTTGTCCATGTCAAGTTTCTGCTATTGTTCCTTAGTGTTCAAGGGAAGTATCTTCCTCGAGAGTCAACCATCACAAATATCATGTTTCAATACCTGTGTTAGTCCATGTTCATTTGATCTACCAACTACATCTCTGTGTCAGTTTCATGTCATTTATGGGGGATACATCAAGGCCCTCCTTCGACAAGTCTATTCCTATCGACATCAACACATTATCTGGGAACTAGACTTAGAAACCAGTTAGTACCTTGGGACCTACACGCCTCAATGGCAGGCCTCCTCATGTCTGAAAGTGGGTTTACATCATTGAACTTTGATCAGATGATTCCATAGATGTTTGATTTCAGCTCATTCATTCATATTCGTTGGGATGTACTAGAGTACCTTGGGAATCATTGACATCAATGGTGATCTCCCTCGTGCTTGTTAATGGTTTACATCATTGACCGGTAATCAAGTGGTTTATTCCATGTTTGACATCAGGGCATCTATTCACATGGTTAGATTCGTATTGCATCGAGATCAGTAAGAAGACCCTGGGTTGAGTGTCATCACTCTTATGTATACTTTGCCCAGGTTTCGAAGGAGTTCTTTTGAACTATGACACATATAATGTTACATATATCCACTTTGTATTGGTCATGGCTATGTCTTGTCATCTCGTAGATCCACTGTGTATTATTTGTGGCTATGATTAGTCTAGGTCATAGAAGTATAGATCCACATTGTATCTGCAGTGGCTATACCATTTTGTCAATATAATTATCGATCCGTAGTGTATTTTATGGTGGCCATACCTAAAAATTATTTATCACTCAAGCATAGGTATGCCTTCCTTGGGTTTGAAACATGTCATAATATTTGTTTGACGGTTGTGTGCAGATTTTTTCGGTTTCTTTGCGTCCATACCCTTGCTCGAAAAAGTCTACAAAGTACTTCAGTCATCATCATCTTCTAACTTTGTACTTTGGGGGGAAATATGTTACACCTCAAAATTACTCACTTCGATAGTGTTGCAAGTGTTGTCATTACAAGTGTTGTAAGTGTCACATCTTGTCCTCAAGTGTCGCATATTAACTACAAGTGTTGCAAGTGTCACAAAAAGTATACTTCCATCTTGCATATGCCGTGCCTCTAATGACATCACAAAGACACTTAAGACACCCCAAAGACTAGTTTTGAAGAAGAGAAGTCACTTGACAGGGAGTACAAACCTTTTTCCATGGAAAAAACACTCAAAAACTGAATTTTGGAGAGGAGAACTCCCCTACCCACTGTCAGGGAGTGCTAGCGCTCCCTAAGCCTCTTTGGTGTTAGGACCACATATTGTACCCTTTTTGCCCATACTTTTTGCCATTATTATACCCTTCATCACTAGTGTTTAGACTCATAATATCACTACATCTGATCATTCCAAGGTATATAAGGTCCTTTCTCATTATTATATGCTTAATCTGTTTTGCATAATACTTTACATTACTTTTTGACCTAACCATTGATTAGAAGTGCATAAGTGTCCATATTTGCAGAATAGTATTCAAGGCCGATGCTGAAACACAGAACTATCCAAAGGCGCTGTTGAATCGATGCTGAAACACGGAAGCTTCTACACAATCCGAGAACGCACATGCTGAAACACAGAGCTGTTACACAGTCCGAGGATGCATATGCCGAAACACGAAGCAGCTACATGGTTCGAGGATGCATATGCCGAAACACGGAGCTGTCACTCAGTTCAGAAATGCAGATGCTGAAGACCGCCACGATGCTGAGACACGAGCCCTGACAGTTAGCAGTCAAGGCCGACACAGTCAAAGGGCGCGATTCACGTGGCTGAACAGCCCATGAATCGCGATGCTGAAACAGCATCAGCAGCTGTGAGAAGCGGTTACACCAGCCATAACAGTAATGCCTCGTCAAGCCCTGTATTAGCATTCGGTTGCATGAGAATAGGATACCCTATGCTGATTTAGAAAGAAGATCCGATTCAGTGTAGGATCCAGATCTGCCTTGTAATGATTGTATCGATGGGATTTCCCTTTAAATTCA